>ML363346.1:0-146533 GCA_005239505.1 Nicotiana paniculata | reverse complement strand
CTTTAAGTGGAAAAACTCCCGTACCCCCCTTTCGGGGCGTATAAAAAGGAGGTGTGACAGCTCCCAACCAAGTATTCTTTCTCAAGCAACACAAGGCAATTAGACACGATTAATCAAGGGCCCATTTAATTAACCACAATATAAAACGTAGTTGAACAATCATAGAATAAACCCGACTCAATTATATTAAAATAGAATTAAAGCTTCATCCAACAATTGGTTCCATCAACCCTAGAATGAAGGTTTAGCTACCCATGCTAAAATAAGACAAAGCAATAATTTTGTTCATGATTCACAATTAATGGCAAAAGAAGAAGAAAAAAACTCTAAAGATGACTTGATCTCCTCTCACTTATTCTTTCCTCCAATTGAGTCTAAAAACAAGCTTGAAACATTCTTGGACGAGTTTTTGGGTTTTTTATAAGGTTAGGTCAAATTCCCAGATATTTTCACTTTAGTCCCTGCAGTTCTTGGCCACTACACTCCCAACCGCAGTCGCAGTCTCAACTGCGGAATCGACCGTTGTCGTTTTCTAATATTCTATTTTGTACCGCGTTTGGCCGCGCCTAGGTTCGCGGTTCACTGTCTTCTTCGCCCTTTTCGTGCTCTTTTCATCCGTTCTATCCTCGATTGGCCGTATATGAACATAGTAGACTCCAAACTGCACTTTATCTCCCTCCTAGCTCGGAGAGATTCCTGCAAAGCATAAAAATCTCAATTAGAGCATTTTGTTATCTTTTAGCATTTAAAACATCAATAAAGCATGGTTAATTTAAAGTGCAAATAGCGTCTACAATGCATAATATAGGCTACTATCAGAAGGATGTGAGCAGGGGGTCACAGGTGCGAAGGACGAGGTGAGCGCTGAAGCGGAAATAGAGAGGAGAATTAGGTCCTCAGAAGCAGGTTGGTGGCTCGCAGAAGCGAGTCCGCAGGAGTGAAACCATGGACCGCAGAAACGGAGGAAATTCGTATAAGCGGGAGTTTGGTCGCTTCTGCGACACCGTAGATGTGGTTAAGTTTCCGCATAAGCGGAAGGACTGGGGAGAACATATAAATTCAAGGGTTCGCGATTTTGGCTTCATTTAAGTATTTTGAGCTCGGGTCTTGAGAGAACTTTCGAGGGGATTCTTGAGGTAAGTCCCTTGTGCTCATTTTTTATCATTAATCTTGCTTCCCCACTGATTTTTCCAACTTGTTGGTATGAATTTAAGGTCTAAATTAGGAGTTTGAGGCTAGGGATTTGGAGAGTTTGATTTGGGGATTTGAGTGACGATTTGGTATCAGATTTTAATAAATCTGGTATGGTTGGACTCATTTTTAAATGGGCTTTTGGATTTTGTGACTTTTGTTGAGTTTCGAGATGTGGGCCCGGATGCCACCTTTTGTGTCGATTTTGACTTTTACTTAATAGCTTAGCATTTTTTTATGGAATTGATTCTTCTAGCTCGTATTGACTATATCAAATTGTTTATGGCTAGATTCGAGGCATTTGGAGGCCGCTTCGCGAGACAAGGGTTTGTTGGAGTAGAGATTTGCTCAGATTGAAGTAAGAAACAGTTCTAAATTTGGTTATAAGGGTATGAAACCCCAAATTATGTGTCATGTGATTGGTTTTGAGGTGAGTCGTATGCTAGGTGACGGCGTGTGCACCTTAGGAATTGGAATTTTGTCCATTCCATGGAACTGTATAGATGATTAATAGGTTGATATCTGTAAATTCTTCAAGTGATATAATAATTGAGCTGCAAACTCTGTTAGAAATCACGCTTAGGCCATGTGTTGGTACTGAAAGGGCCCTCAAAGGTCGTGTACATGTTAATCTATCTGCTAAATTGTTGTGTTGTACTCAGTCTCAATTTTACTTGCATATCATATAGCAGTCTCTATTGTTCCTTGTTGATACATTATATCATTGTTTGGGCTGATTTTCATGATTACTGAGAGCCCAAGAGATTTGAGATATTGATGATTGTTGAGGCTGAGGGCCTGGTTGTGAGAATAATAATACTATAGCACATGAGTTGTCCGTGCAGCTGAGTTATTCGTGCGGATTCATATATTGATACTATAGCACGTGAGTTGTCCATGCAACACGTGAGTTGTTCGTAATCCAGATATTGATACTATAGCACATGGGTTGTCCGTGTGGATTAGAGCACTTGGGTTGAAGGAGCCCCTCCGGAGTCTGTACACACCCCCAGTGAGCGTTGGTACTACTGAGTGTGAGTGTCGAGTGTCGAGTGCTGAGTGAATGGGAGGGCTGAGCGACTGTTGCCCTGAGAGGATTTCATTATTGTTGCATTTAGCTGTCGCGTATCACTATCTTGAAATTTCTGAAGGATATTACACTCTGTCACACTTAAACTTGTCATGAAGTAACTAATTTGACTCAAATTGCCGAACTTGAAAGCACGCCTAGAAATTACTGAAATTGAACTATGATTGTAAAGCTCGTCAAGACTTTCAGTTCTTTATTTAGTCTTATTACTTACTAAGTTGGTTGTACTCAAACTACACCCTGCACTTCGTATGCAGATCCAGGTGTTTCCGGACACAGTGGGTGTTGATTTCATCGCATAATTGATCTTCTGGGAGACTCCAAGGTAGTTGCATGGCGCTTCGCTGACCTTGTTTCTCCTTCCCTATCTTTTCCGCTTATTGTATTTAGTTTCAAACTATGTTAGACAGTATTTTCCAGGCTTGTGATATTTCGATGTTCATTTACTCAGTGAAACCCCGATGTTGGGAATTTCCCCCTTGTGTTTTGGATTTTCTATCCTATTATGATAAGTTTTATTATTTAAATTGCTTTACATCCACTTTTCTGTTAAAAGTGTTGTGGAGTTATTTTGTAAATGTCGACTTGCTTGGTACCACGTTAGGCGTCATCACGATAAGTTAGGATTTTGGTTGTGACATGAATAAAAGGATAAATTAACCTGTCAGGGTTCTATAATCTCACCTTGAATTCTTGAAATACTAAAACTTGTTGTGCATTGGAGCTTAAAATTTATCTCATATTAAAACTTCCCATCTAGATTTTCAGATTTTGTGTCCTCGTTCAAAATTTCAGATTTTTGTCCTCTAACGAAGTAGCGTCCAATTTTTATTGGATTGAACGTGCATGTTCATTCATTTTGACTACTTCAATATATTTTCGCATACTAATTTCTACTTTATCTTTCCAAAGTTCATTTTTCAGGGAACTCCATTTTAATTATTCTAGTGAATTGTTACCTCTGCTTTCTTTATGATTTCGTTCCCACGACATTTGACTCCTAGTTCTGCAGCATTACTTAGAATGTTGTAGGCCGAATATTGTTGTTTCAACTTATGACCTTGATGAACGGACAGTCATTGTGACGTTCAGGATTCAGAATTTAAATTTGATAGATTCGACTTTTAAAATTCTAACATTAAACTTATGGACTGTTTAAATTATGACTTCAGAATATAGTATTTATTAAAATTTTAATTATTTTTCACATAAATTCAACGTAAAAATAGGGAATTTACTTTATCCCATTTTCTTACTTTAAGATTGTTCAAATCAACTCCAAAATTCAACCAAAACGCTTTGAACCTATTCCAATCTACCCACCTCAGCATCCAACAAGGCCTTAAATACAGTCAAAAAAACCAAGAATCACTGGCTTATCACACCTCAAAAGTACAATTGGATTCCGTAAAATAAGTGACTGATTAATTTGAAAAAGGAAACTGAAACTGATACTCAAATTACTAATAATTGAATAGTTGACTAACAATTAATGAATCTCATAATTTTCTCACCTTTACCAAACAGTAATTATTTTTGTCGAAGCTAGCTTTATCCAGAAGGTGATTAATCCATTTCAAATAAAACTATACCATATACTCTCTAAGTGAGAAAATAAAATATTAGCGAACTAAAATAGCTCATTACGAAGTCAAGGTGCTACTGAATTGAAGAAGGAAAAAAAAAAGGAAGCATAGAATTGTGGATGGAAAAAATAAATCAAAAAGCTACAATAATAACCTCTTTTATATAAGTATTTGTAAATGGAATGTAAGAATACAAAATTGTGCTCTATGAGATTGCTAGCACTGCATCATGATTTTCCATTTATGTAAAGAGAGGCAGAAAACATAATAGAAATAATATTTTTTTTTTTCTATACATCCGATATTCAAAACCTACTTAATCTTTAATGTCGATTCACACCTCATAAGGTCTACTAATATAGGGGAAGTGTTTCCGACATGAATTTCTTCATTCTCGAAACTCAAACTCAATACCTCAAGTTACATGTCGAGGGACGCATCGTACGCCGCGCCACCACCAGTTTGTATCAAAATCGTACTGATATCGACAGCTATATTCTTGGCGTCGGATGAAATTCCAAACAATCCAGAGTTGGCAAATCCTGCACAATAAATACTTTTCTCCCCTTTCCAGTGATAAGGACTTCTCTCTTTTGGCATCCCATTTTTATTGAATAACACTCCATCATCCTACACAAAGCATTGCATAGAAAACAGTTAGAGTTTACAAAGAACATTTTTCATCTCAGAAATATATATCTACAAAATACCTGAAATCATAGAAATTTCAAAAAGATGCATAAGTGTATAAAACATTAATTTGTCAAATACCTTGAGCCACTTTGTAACTGTGCTTTTGTAACCTGTAGCAAGAACCATGGCATCAAAGCGTTCCATCTTACTATCAGCAAATTCAACATAATTTCCTTTGATTTTCTTGATCGAAGGTAAAACCTGATGACAATAATGATTAATCGTAAAATTAGGAAACGTGATAATAATTAATGAAATTTTTTAATATCCCTCTACCTTGATTTTTCCTGTTTTGATTTGATCCACAGTTCCAACATCAATAACAGGAGATTTGCCAGTAGCTTTCTTAAGATAAAAGGGACCCTTGTTTGGCCTATGTAGCCCAAATACAGAAAGATCTCCATATATTAATCTGCTTAAAATCATCACACTTTTGTCCACTATATTACAAGGAATGTATTTCAGTAAAGTCATTCCCATTTGGACTATTTCCTTCGTGAGTATGTGTACCTATAAATATATCAAAGAGAAACATCATTTTCATTATACATACTTAATTCAATGAAACTTTATTTTCCAACAAATTAAAATTAAAATTGAAAGATTCTTTTTGATTGATTTTCAGTGCAAAGAAACGCATGAACCTAAATGTAGCTTGGGATTCAAATTTCATGGGGCGAAAACTCATGATATTCTCTCCAATTCACCCATTAAGAAAAGCATTTGATAGTATTAATCATAAAAAGAATTGGCAACATTACCCTTATTTATTCCGTAAATAAATAATTAAATATAATAACGTAAGTATATATCTTCTTAGAGTAGCAAGGGTGAAATTGAAAAGAAAAAAAAAGTACACTTGTTAATTGTTTTTTTAAAGCAGAGGTGAATCCAAATTTAAACCTGATAGAATCGATCTTTATGGTTCTTAACATAGAAATCATTATACTTTAAAAATTACGAGTTTAAACTTACTACTATATGTTATTTTTACATATAAATTTATGTTCCGCATTGAGATCAATATATACTAGTATAAATTTGCATATTGTTCTTAAGTGACAAATATTTTGTAGTAAATATGATTAAAAGTGAGAGATAAAAAAAGAAGAGAACTTACAGGACTACGAACAATAATGGAGGTCCGAGCACCATAGTTAGACAAATCATAAGCAATTTCCATACCAGAATTTCCACAACCAACAACTACAACATCTTTATCTTCAAAACTCTTGCCATTTTCATACTCACTAGAATGTATAATTGCTCCACCAAAGCCATTTAATCCTTCAATTTTTGGAATACAAACTTCACCATTTTCTCCAGTGGCAACAACAAGAAACCTAGCAACATAATTCTCAATAATATTTTTTTCGACGTTCATCGCCTTAACATGCCATTTGGCATCAAGAGAGTTAAAAAATGCAGACTCAACGGCACGTTGATACAAAGGATTAACACAGAAATTAGTGGTATAAATATCCAAATATTCAAGAAAATCTTTTTTGGAGACAAAAGTTGGTGAATTAGGAGGAAATGACATGTAGGGAAGTTCACAAAATTGATTTGCTAAATGAAGTTTCAATCTGTCATAAGACCTTTTTCTCCATAAAGAAGCACAACAATCATCTTTTTCTAAGACTATATTTGGAATATTTTTTAGGTTTAGACAAGCACAAGTAGCTATACCAGCAGGGCCAGCTCCAACTATAAGGACCATTGTTTCTTGCTTCATTATATTCATTCTTTTTCTTTTTCCTTTTCTGTTGGTCTTTATCCAATATCTTATGCTTATATAGAGAGAAGAAAATTCAACAAATATATTAAATAAATCATTATCCACAGTCGAATCATTAGATTTATATGCAAATGGTATCTTATATTTAATGCTGAAGTAATTATGTCTATATTAGAGATATTAATTGATCATGTCTTTTTCATGTTTTGTTAATTTTTATCGTGACCGCCAGATTAGCATAGTGTGAAAGATATATTCATAGAGTTTGAATTTTTGGTGGGTCAATCATGTATTAAACTACTTACTCTAATATTATATTATTTAAACTTAAATGGTAGAAAGAAGTACTAGTGTTAAATATTTTGTTTTCAAGATAAAAATTAATTTGATAACGTAGGTGTTTGGGGTAATTAAGGAAAATGATTTTTCGGAAAATGATTACTTAAAAAGTATTTTTCAAAATTCTCAGTATTGGATAGGTGAATGGAAATTAATTTTTGATAAATATTTACTAAGATTTCAACAATGTCAACAATTGGATAATGCTTCACATTGTATTGAAAATTTTATAAGACTCTTTCTTAAGATTGATAATAGAATCTACGTATTTGTTGGAGCAAAAACTTTTACACCCCTTCTTTTGGTAAGTAAACAAATGGTGAAGTAATTATGTCCATACTAGAGTCATTACTTGAACATATCTCTTCGTGTGTTGTTAACTTTTATGGTGACTGCCAGAATAGAATAGTGTGAAAGATATATTTATACAGTTTGAATTTTTGGTAGGTCAATTTAGATACTTATCAGTATTTGATACTGGATCATTCTAACATTATTATACCTTTTCTTCATTGGGGATTGATTATTGTCAGATTCTTAGATACAGAGGTAGTACCGGTCCATCAATAGCAGCATTCGTTCCTCTTACACCTGGTCTAGTATTTCTTAGGTCGATCTCCAGTAACTCCACTAGCAATATATTATATTGTTTTTCAAACTTAAATGGTAGAAAGAAGTTTACTGTTGGCAAATATTATATTTTCAAGATAAAAAATAATTTGATAATATTGCGTGTTTGGTGTAAAAAGAAAAAATATTTTCTTGAAAAATAATTTTTAAAAATATATTTCGATATTCTTAATATTGGACCAAAGAGAGAAAATTAATTTTTGAAAAATATTTATTGATTGACATTGGATAATGCTTCACAGTATATTGAAATTTTGATAAGACTTTTTCTTAAGATTGATTAATATCTATGCATTAGTTGGAAATTTAAAAAAAAAAAAACTTTTGAACCTTTTTCTTTTGGTAATTAACCAAACGCTGAAATAATTATGGAGGTATGTTTTAGAGAGAGAAGTTCCCCCTTCTCTCTAACTCCCATTCCAAATTAACCTCTTCTTCAATTCATGTCCCAACACATTCTAGACCCTACTCTAATGGAATCCTCTGTACCACCAAAACCTCCTGATCGAGTAATTGAAGTTAGATCACTAGAGAATAAGAGGCTACCCTCCTTTAGGGATAAACTCTTATCCCCAGACCCAATAAACTTCATCCATGGACAACAAGTTTCCTCCTTCACCATAACTAATGATAGCCATGATGCCAGCAATCAGAGATCATAGCATTGTTCTCTCACCAGAAGAATTGCAACGTCTATATGAGCCATGGAAATTCTCGGTGATTATCAAGTTATTTGGTAAGCGTATGCTTCATCAATATCTTAAAAAGAAGCTTCATGAGCATTGGAAACCAACAGAACAATTTCCTCTCATTGATCTTAGTAATGATTTCTTTATTGTAAAATTTTCTCAAGAAGCCAACATGGCAAAGATCTACATCATGGACCATGGTTCATTAATGGCCATTATTTGTCGGTTTAAAAATGGACTCCTAATTGCGTTGCTTCTAATGAGAAATTAAACATCTCCGCAGTTTGGATAAGGCCACCCCAACTCCCCACAAAGTTTTATGATACTACTATTCTAACTTGAATTGGTAATAAAATTGGCAAACGGCTAAAAATCGATGCTTGCACATCCGCCACTTTAAGAGGTAGATATGCTAGGCTATGTGTTGAATTACCCCTAGAACACCCAGTACGCCCCTTCATCTATATTGGTTCTCATAAGCAACCTATTCACTATGAGGGAGAAAATTTTCTCTGCAAAGGGTGCGGTAGATTAGGTCACACAAAACCCAACTGTGGCTACGTCTGTAAAGGTCCTTCTGCCAATGACCCGTCTCCAAAATATACAGAAAATCCCTCAAACCTCAGTGAGGAGGACCAATGGAAGGTAGTTCCTTCTCCAAACGAAAATACCAACACATTAAAGACAATGTGCACTCAAATGCTTCCACAAAGAAAGCATACACAAAGGATGGTTTTGGAATCAAGGAAAAAATATTTGACGCCGCAACTAGAAAATATATTAATACCAAAATCTTATTTACAGAGAGAAAACCTCCTTAGGCACAACACCTAACCCTACTAATAAGAACTTTAATTTAGACATAGAAAATAAATTTGATGTTTTAGACACGTCAGATACTAATCCTCTGACACACACTGCTAATATACAAAACAATGGTATAAGCCAAAACAGACAACTCTTGTCTCCGACATTTCCAATGCTAAATCCGATTTGCATGGAAGTGCAAACTCTTCGCGTGGCTAACAGCAACACTAAATCAATCCCTACAAGCCACTTGATTTCCCATAATCTCTCAAAACCATCCATCACCCACGGTTTTGATAATAAACAACTGGTAAAAAATCCCATGCAAAACCTTTATTCCTCCTCTCAACAAATGGCAAAGGACATTCCAAATCTACCAAAGGATATAAACCTTACGCAAACCCATTCAGAATCCATGCAAATCGATAGTATATCTTCCATATCTATCTCTCAAGATACTACTCAAGTGCCCCACGAAACCTCAGATCTCTTAAACTCCCCACATATTTATAATGCCTCGGCTACCATTACCTTTACAAAGAAGAACAAACCTTCTCAGAATCCCGCACCTGAATCACCCTCAAATGGACAACCTTCCCCCTTTTCCACCTCACAACAACCCCCTCATCTACTCAACCATCCCCCTTCCTATGAACCACCAACCTCAATCCTGGTTGGAAAGGGGAATTCTGGGGCATGCAACATCCTTCAGTCTTCATATAGAAGATCAGGAGGTTGTCATAGTCCTCCAGAACTCCAACTTCCTAGCCCAATTGATCATGGAGGGCATGCAACTAGCTATGAATAATTATGTCAACCAAACTTGGATGATCAACATCTTGAATCCCATCACCCCAAATGCTCCTCCAGCTTTAATCCAAGCCATGTAAGGCCATTGAGGTCTTCCTGCTCACTTCAACCCGATCTATAGGAATCAACCTCTACAAAACCTACCCTTCTTTCCAACACATAATCAAGTGAATCCAATCTTTCTAGCCTGGCAAGCAACCGACCAAGTTCAACAAATGAACAATCATGTGGTGCCTCAGAACCAAGAGAACCATGCTCCAATGGACATACAACCACCTCCCAACGTACAAAACATAGGAAACCCACTGCCAGAGCAAGTAGAGGCAGTTCCAAGGCCTTTAAGGGAATATCGAATAGAGTTCAAAAGCCTCCGAGAAATAGCAATCTCGCTCTACAAGGAGAGGCAAGACAAGAAGTCTATAATCAGTTGCCCAACAGCATTATTCAAATGCTCAACGGACATCAGGCCTCCACTAAACCCAGCAGCAGGAAAATATGCAGTGGTGCTCAACTCCACTCTAAGGGACTGCCCACCTTTACGTTTGGAGGAGAACCAAGGGAACCACAACAGGCAGTCTTTTTAAATGACACGTCCAAT
Source organism: Nicotiana paniculata (assembly GCA_005239505.1). Classification (NCBI taxonomy): domain Eukaryota; kingdom Viridiplantae; phylum Streptophyta; class Magnoliopsida; order Solanales; family Solanaceae; genus Nicotiana; species Nicotiana paniculata. The sequence goes on along the minus strand of ML363346.1, from coordinate 136,362 downwards.
TAACTTTATAGTTTGGAACGTGAGAGGGGCTAACAATGCCAATTTTCGTAGGAATTTTAGGGATCTCATTGATACCCATAGGCCTTGTTTGGTTGCTTTCTTAGAAACTCGCATGCAGGATCATGTTGCTATCCAACATGAATTCAACTTCTCTGAAATGGTGGAGGATCCTGCTGGTGACCGTTCCGGAGGGATTGCTATCTTGTGGATGCATAATATGATTACTGTAGATGAGGTAGTTAGAGAAGATCGGGAGCTGCATACAATGATCAAGGTACTTCCTAATCGAAATCCTTGGCTTTTGAGTACAATCTGTGCTAGTACAAACAGTATTAAGCGTAACTTAATGTGGCATAACCTAAACACAATCTATGGTAAATATAAAGTTCCTTGGCTAGTAACAGGTGACTTCAATGATGTTTTCTCATCGGATGAAAAATGGCGGGGTCGCTCTGTCAATTTTAATAGAACCACCAAGCTATGGAATTTAATTAAAAATTATGATTTATTTGACCTTAGTTTTAAGGGACCTAAATACACTTGGACTAACTACAGAAAAAGGAGTAAGGGGCTTATAATGGAACGTCTAGATAGATATTTCGCAAACGAGGGCTGGATCAATATATTACCAAATACAATAGTGGATCACTTGCCTAGAACTTATAGTGATCATAACCCGCTTCTAATTAGACTTAACCCTAAATTCAGCCCTCAAAACTCCAGGCCTTTTTGGCTTGAATCTATGTGGTGTTCCCACCCCCAATTTCCAAATCTAGTAAAACATTGTTGGTATAATAGACCCTTTGAAGATGCTCTCCCTATTTTTCAACTAGAAGCCTCTAAGTGGAGTAAAGAGGTCTTTGGAAACATTTTCAAGAAATAGAGAATTCTTCTATTAAGAATTAAAGTCATTCAAAACTCTTATAATTACCCGGAAAACTACTTCCTCCTAAATCTTGAAAATCAGCTTATAAATGAGTATAACGATGTTCTTAGAATGGAAGAGGACTTCTGGAAACTTAGTTCAAGAGTCAATTGGCTAAATAATGGAGAAGCCAACACAAAGTTTTTCCACATCTCAACCTTAATCCGTAGAAGAAATAATAAAATATCTCATTTCAAAAATGAGGATGGTGACTGGATAGATGATCCCTCCGAAATCTCAAACCATACCCTCCAGTTTTTCAAGAACATTTTTACCACCTCCCACTTATCCTCTAATAGGGCAGATCTCATAAAGTCCCCAAAATCTTTTGATAATCTGGACCTAAATATTCTTGATAATCTGGTCATTAGCCAAGAAATTTCAAATGCTATTTTCTCATTTAAACCCATGAAAGCTCCAAGTCCGGATGGCATCCACCCTTTTTTCTATCAAAAATTTTGGTCTGTAGTAGGGATTTCTGTTATAACCTATGTAAAGGATATTTTCCACACACAAAAAATTCCTGAATCTCTTAACTATACTCATCTCTGCCTAATCCCTAAAATTCCTAATGCTAACCTTCTAAAAAAAATTCGTCCAATAGGCCTATGCAATACTATCTACAAAGTAATTGCTAAAATAATTGTTAACAAAATTAAACCCTTCCTGTCTAAAATCATAAGCCCCTTTCAGACTAGCTTTATTAAGAATAGAAGGGCGTGTGTTAATAGTATCATCATCCAGGAAGTGATCAACAAATTTAAGAAAATAAAAGGGGCCAAGGCTAACATGATTATTAAATTAGACTTAGAAAAGGCCTTCGATTATATGGAATGGTCTTTTATTTATAGAACTCTTGTATACTTCAAATCTCCCCCAAAAATCACCAATCTCATTATGAACTGCATTACCACTAGTAACTTTGGCATTGTCATCAATAACACTCGCATGAACTACTTCAAACCTACTAGAGACATCCGTCAAGGTGACCCTCTATCTCCCTATATTTTCGTTCTTTGCATAGAGATGCTATCCAGATATATAAATCACCAAGTCGATTGTGCTAATTGGGATCCCATTAAATTAAATCCAAAAGGTCCAAACCTATCTCATGTTTTCTTTGCCGATGACCTTACATTGATGGCCAAAGTAAACGACAAAACCTGTGCCACCATCTCAAAGACCTCTCTACCTTCTGTAATCTATCATGACAAAAAATTAATAATAGTAAATCAAAGATCCTTTTTTCTACTAATTGTCCTCAACCCCTCAAGGAGAAAATTTCGAAAATGCTTAACATCTCTATTAGCAGTAATTTTGGTAAATACCTAGGTTTTTCAATAATTGATAAAGCTCCTAAACCTAAAGATTTCCTTTATATTCTAGATAACATGAGATCTAAGCTAGCTAACTGGAAAATTAATTGCCTAAATCTAGCGGGCCGTGAAACTCTAATACAATCCACTCTTAGTAATATTCCAAATCATGTTATGCAATATTTTCAGTTACCCAAACAAACCCTAAAACACATTGATCGACTCCAGAGAAATTTCCTATGGGGTACTACTCCGGAAAAAAAAACGTCTCCACCTTATTAATTGAAATTTGGTTACCACTCCTAAATAAATAGGGGGAATTGGTTTAATCAAAGCCAACATTAAAAACAAAGATTTACTAGCCAGCCTTACATGGCGCCTCTACAATAATACAACGACTCCCTGGGCTAAGGTTCTGATTAGTAACTACTCTAATAAAGCATCCCCAAATAACTCCTCCTTCATATGGAAACACATTGTACATGGATGGAGTCTTTGTACTAAAGGCTTAGCATGAAATATAGGTAATGGAGAACGGGTAAACCTTTGGGACAATAGGTGGATTCCTAACCTCCCCCCGCTTAGAACTCTGACCCAAGGCCCTCTTTCTGTGGCAGAAGAATGCATGCTAGTAAAGGATATCCTAGTCGACCACAGTTGGAATTTTGATAACCTCTATTTTTTCATCCCTAATAATATCAAGGATGCCATACAAAGCATTCATATAAACAGGTCAAGCATCAACAAAGATACTCTGTATTGGCATCCCACGACTAACGGAATATTAAGCATAAAATCAGTCATAAGCCTTCTCAAACCTCCTAAGCATCCTCTAATAAACATCTCTTGGATTTGGAAACTAAAAATCCCTAGGAAAATCAGTTTCTTCCTTTGGATTTGCTATCATCATAAGCTTCCTACTAGGTCCTACCTCCTTAGCATAGGTCTTAATATCGATGACCTTTCCCCAGCTTGTAGAAAAGATAAAGAAGATATCACTCACATCTTCAAAACTTGCCCCATAGCTACAAGATTCTGGGAAAGCCTAGGTATCTTCCCCCAAAACTCAAACAACATCCACTGGCTAGACTCGATTAGACTCATGCAATCTACTAAATCTTTTCCATCGCTGGATTGGGAAGATATCTTTTCTTATAGCATTTGGCACATATGGCTCAACCGAAATAATAATAACATTAACAATTTTTTAAAAGATATTTCAGTCACTCAAACTCTTAATGAAGCGGCCGAGTTCAAGTACCTCACTGGTACCCGACACCCCTCCTTAAATATCATAAACATCAACATCATCTAGCACAAGCCTACCATAGGCTCTTACAAGCTTAACAGTGACAGTGCTTTTAATATAAGTAATAACGTTGGTGGCTTGGGAGGAGTCATTCGTAACAATCATGGCCAATGGATCGTCGGCTTACAAAAGATCTCTAATGTCATTAGCAACACCCATGCAGAGCTTCTTGCACTGGAAACAGGTTTAAGAGTTGATGTCCAGTTTAAACTCCATCCTCTTGAAAATTGAAACAGACTCAACAGAGGTAATTCATCTCCTTAATAGTGATCACCAAGTTTATAATAATATTATCTCTTCATGTAGGTGGTCAATGACGCAGTTGGGGATCCCATTGCTCAGACATAACTTCCGAGAAGCTAACTCAGCAGCTCATCTTTTGGCAAAAGACAGTACAAAGCTTAGGGATATGAATAAAACAATCATCCATCATGCACCTACTCCAATGGTGAAGTAGGTGCACCTACTCCATGGATGAATAAAACAATCATCCATCATCCATCATGCACCTACTTCAATGGTGGAAGATGCAGTTGGGAAATCCTACCATAGACTGATATCGGAAGAATCTTGTACTAAGTTAGCAAGTTTGGGGAACATTAATGCAACCAATAGTTCTAGTGTTTTTGTAACATCTCCCAGTTCCGATCCCAATGGGATGACTGGGAATGATCTATGTATTACTACGTAGTTTTTAGTAAAATTTTCTATTTACAACAAAAAAAAAAGAAATAATTATGTGTATATGAGAGTTATTAATTGATCATATCTCTTCATGTGATGTTAACTTTATTGTGATTGTCAGATTAGCATAGCGTGAAAGATATATTCATTGAGCTTGAATTTTTTGGTGGGTCAATTTAGGTTTTAAATTACTTACTCTATATGTATATGATTCAAATTTAAATGGTAGAAAAAAGTTTACTGGTGACAAACATTATATTTTCAAGATAAAATATGCGTGTTCAGTGAAAAAAAGAACATTTTCTCAAAAAATGATTATTTCAAAAATATCTTTTGATTTTTAGTATTTGCTCGGTGAGTGGAATTAATTTTAAAAAAATATTTATTAAGATACGACAATAATGTCAACAATTGGATAATGCTTCATGTTGTATTAAAAACTTGATAAGACTTTTTAGTGTTAAAATTGACCATAATATTTACGCATTTGTTGGAACAAAAAATTTTGAACCCTTTTTTTAATTAAGCAAACTTTCTTAATCGCCAAAGTAAATATTTACAAATCCACATCTATATCACGTGCTTAACACATTCAAGGTTTCGAAGTAGTTGAACAATTGAATCGGCTGGTATAGAATCAGCTGCACATTAATCTTCCTCTATTCTATCAATTTCATTTTTTTTATGTCCACGTGTAGGAGTTAAGACTGGCGGTTTAGTTATCGAGCGAAGGCTTGGTTCCTCCCTCTCTGTACCGAGGAAACGAAGAAGAAGTAGGAAGGAATAGAAAAAATGACGGACTCTATTGATCAGACTCATTAGTTCCGCAGCTCGGGGAGAAAATCGATCGAGAATCTCATCATCTGTTAAGTGGGTCATCTGACCGACCGAGTTGAGTTGGGCGTCCATGTCAATTCTGTTGATTCTTCTCCAAACAGAAACAACCGATTTACAAATCTCATTAACCACAGAATTTAGTGAGCGGCGTGTCATTAGTCTAGGTATTCTAAATATAAAATACCATTAGAGCTCAAGCTAACCATCTCGACTGCACGATCGAAATGAAACCGATTAATATGGAACATCAGGCTTCGACTCTGAGGTTGAGGTCTAGCCTCTCTTTTCAATGGAAGCTGAGCTCGTCGGATCTGCTGCCGGTGGCGTGAGTGATCGTTGACCCTGACCCTTCTTATTGCTATTTAATTTGTGACATCGAGTGCTTAAGTGAGATCAGCGGTCTGGCCAGTCCTTGGACGCTGGCCCTTCTAAATTTAATATGTTCAGTTGTCTTTTATCACTCCACTATAATTTTTCTTATGTCAGAATAATTTAACCGTTTATATAAAATTTTAAAAAAAAAGTATATTAATAATAACCCTGAAATTTAAAGGTTTCAAGTTGAGCAGGACCAAGACATAATACTTGGAGTGTAATTTCAGTGGAGAGATTCAAGTAGGGGAAGAGGAAGTGAGGCTAGACTCGCAAGTCATCCCTAGGAGAGGGAGTTTTAAGTACCTTGGGTCTATTATTCAGGGGGATGGATAGATTGATGAAGATGTCACCCACCATATTGGGACGAGATGGATGAAATTGAGACTCGCTTCGGGTGTTTTGTGTGACAAGGTGTCACCGATACTTAAGGGTAAGTTATACAGAGTGGTGGTCAGACCAACGATGTTGTATGAGGCTGAGTGTTGGCCAGTCAAAATCGCTCATGTCCGGAAAATGAAGGTAGCAGAGATGAGGATGTTGAGATGGATGTGCGGTCACACCAGGTTAGATAGGATTAGAAATGAGGTTATTCGCGACAAGGTGGGTGTGGCTCCTATTGAGGACAACATGCGAGAAGCGCAACTTAGGTGGTTTGGTCATGTGAGGAGGAGGAGCACAGGGAGGGAGCAGGCGAAGCGTGTCGTTCGTAATGGAAAGAATGATACCACTACTTCGCCTCTTTGTTGGACCGCCGGCGCGAACACAGTGGTCGCTGACCAGGACCAGGAACCAATTCGAGTCCAAGCCATAGGAAAATATCCAGTTTCTCTCGCAACATATCTAGTTTATCCTGAAGCAGCATTTCTCGAAGTAGCATTCCCATAAGTAGAGGATGAAACCCTTGCTTGTTTATCCCGACGAGGGTTTATGAATCACTTAAACGAGCCTTTCTAGCCGCATCTGAATCGGCATCCCTATCCATATGCGGCCCCGGTAAGGAGGTGTGAGAAGTTGGCATTGGAGGGCCTACATAAAGGTAGAGGTAGGCCAAAGAAGAGGTGGGGAGAGGTGATTAGGCAAGACATGGCGCAACTTCAACTGACCGGGGACATGACCCTTGATAAGAAGATATGGAGGTCGAGGATTAAGGCAGTAGTGTAGCTAGTTTAGAGTGTTCATAACAGTAGTATTGACCCCAATTTCGCTTTCTGTTGGCAGTAAATTTTTATGACTAACCATTATTTTCTTTCATTGTTGATCACCTTATTGCAATTTTTTTTAAAGGGTATGAATGGAAAATGGTTGAGGCACATTTTAGATTGCACCTCTCCATGTCATCCTTCCTTTGTCTCTGTATCACCCTTCCTTGGTTGGGCTTTAGTGATTAAATTTCAATGAGATCCCTTGCTTAAGTGTCCTGATAGTTAGACACGTTATTGGAATTTGGGAGTATTTGAGACAAAAGAGTAATGGTCTCAACCATAATAGGTTTTTAGCATTTGGTAGTACAAATACATACTTCCAAAGTGCATTTGCAGTATTAGAACAAAGGTTGTAGGCAGCCAAGTTGATTGTAATTATAAGGCTATGAAAGGCAGTGAATCTGAATTCGATATTTGACAGAATAGCAGCAGCTCTTTAAATATGAATCCAACAGGAAGGCATGTTACAAAGAAGTCCAAAGATATAACTCGATTTGCATCTCCAGTGTAATGATGATGGAAACACCCTTATGTTTAAATTAATGGACAATCCTTTGGATCAAATAAGGAAGCGGCTGATATATGAACTATGAAGGGATGTAATGAACCGTTGCAAATGTTGCAAACGAATGATATAACATCACGATCCAAGAAGAAAGTGACAACAAAATCCGGTTCTATTTTCTTAACTTCATAATTTATATATATATATATCCTTTGGTATCCTTGTGAAATCTGATTTCATAATTGTTAGGATAAATGACTTACTTTTGATGATCTCAAATATATATTGTGTCTTGGATGCACATTAACTAAGGTTATATTGGTTATTTCTTTTGGTATATAACATTGGTAGCATGCTTGGAATTTGTGAAAAATTATTTTTAAAGTTGTAAGATATGAATGAGACTTACATTAATACCTGAAAATTATTTTGAGACCATGAAGATGATATGTTATATGTATATATGTTTGGATCAGTAAAGATATACATATGTTAGTTTGATAAGAATAATATATCAAACTGTTAAAATGTTTAGGGGTACAATGGTTTAGTTGGATAGCCATTGGCGAATTCTCGTGATTTTCTACACCCGTTATGCAGACTAAAATCTTCGTGATTTTCTACTCCTGCTTCAAGATTAAAATCTGCATGATTTTCTACTCGTTCGTTGAGATTAAAGTCTTTGTGGTTTTTTACTCAATAGTGGGGATTAAAGTCTAAGTGACTTCTTACTCGGCTTGGAGACTAAAATATTTGTGATTTTCTGCTCCAATTTATTACTCGGTTTGAAGATAAAAAAAAAATTACCTTTTATTAGATCTGGTTGTATCAGATGTTACTCGGTTTGAATATTAAAAACATCACCGTTTATTAATTCTGAATGTGTGAAATTGGTTTAAAGATTAAAAACTTCACCATTTATTAATTTTGTCTCTGTCGTGACACAAACAACAGTTCTTGTAGTTGGCTCTACAACGTATAGGGGCGTCGAATATGAATCTCCTTTTGAAGAAATATGTTTGGAATATGAAATTATTCATCAAACGACCGCCCCTTAATCGCCGCAATCTAATAAAATTACGGTAATAAAGAATAGAACGTCAAAGGAGATGATGAATGCCTAGTTGATAAGTTCTGGTTTATCCAAAACTTGTAGGGGGAAGCTATGCTTATAGCTAACGGCATACTCAATCGAGTTCCCTATAGCAAAATGCAGTTTATTCCATATGAAAAATGGAAAGGAAAAAAACCCAACTTAAAATATTTTCAAGTGGGGGGGGAGGGGGGTATTTGGGTAAAGTGCAAGTTTCTAAACCCAAAAAGATAAAAATCAAATCGAAAATTGTTGATTTCTTTTTCATAAGATATGCAACAAATAGTAACGATTTTCTGATTACCGACATTCATATCAATACGGTAATCGAATCAGATTATGCTGAATTCTTTGAGAATATTTATCCGTATAAAGGAATGTGCGTTGTCTAGTAAAATATCTAAGCAAACCCGAGAAGAAGCAAAGGAAAGCACGTTGAATTAGGAAAATCCAAGACGTAGTAAACGTCAAAGGATAACTACTTCCTTTGGGCCAGATTTTCTGACATTCTTGTTGAAAAATGAGCCTCAAACGTTTAAAGAAACACTGTCTTCCTTGGAAGCATAATATTGGAAAGAGGCAGTCAATAGTGAGATAGAATCCATATTAAGTAATCATATTTGGGAATTGGTTGATCTTCCTCCAGGAAATAAACCTTTGCATTCTAAGAAGATTTTCAAAAGGGAAATGAAAGATGATGGTACTATTGACAAATATAAGGTACGATTAGTTGTCAAGTGAGACAATGAGAAGGACTTGATTATTTTGATACATACTCGCTGGTAACGAGGATTACTTCTACTCGGGTGTTAATAGCGTTGACCGTTGTGTATGGCCTTGAAATCCATCAGATGGACGTAAAGACAACCTTCTAAAATGGAGATTTGGAGGAAGAAATTCATATGGAACAACCTGAAGGGTTTGTGGTTCCTGATAAAGAAAAGAATGTGTGTCGACTTGTTAAGTAACTTTACGGACTAAAACAAGCATCTAAACAATGACATGCGAGATTTGACCAAATAATATTGTCAAATCATTTTAAAATTAATGAGAGTAAACAAATATGTTTACGTCAAGAATACTTCAAATCATATAGTCATCATTTGATTATAAGTGGATGATATGTTGATAAAATATTTAAAATGTGGGGGCTTTTAGCTTATGCATGACAAAAGCCAATGTTAGACGTAATGTTTAAATGATATAATTTCTGAACCCCACTAATTCTTAGTGGATATTGATATGATAGTCGGTGAATTCATTACTTGTTCAGTCTTAGTGATGACTAGTGATGAAACTATGAATTCGAAAGTTGTTTACGTGCCTTTCTAGTAATGATTTGTTCTTTCTTGAACATTTATAATGTTTAGCTCTTTTATGAAAGGATGTCATCTGAAAGACTTTGACTTTTTATGAAAAGTGTGTTTGTATGTTTTGTATAAACATGGTCATTCATGAACTAATGTATTAATACGTTGGTCTATAATGAGGTAAACCAACCGATGAACATGACCAAAATCCATTCCAAGTTGGATTTGTTTCATGAATGAAGGTGTTATAATATGCATATCATATAGACGTATGGATAAATATCATACAATTGCTTGAAAATGGCGGAATGATTGCGAAATGTGTTTTATATTAAAAGGTTGTGGCCACAAATGATGCAAATCATTCTAGCTGTTATTATAATATACTATTGTTACATTAAGTGTAGTCAATAATCTGATATGGAATTGAAAGTCGAGACGTATTAGTCTACGACATAAGGAAGTTCGCATTGAAACTTTCATGATAATGAAACGAGTCTTGAAATATACTCAAAATTATGCTTTGCACTACAATAAGTATTCCGCGATAATAGAGGGGTATAGTGACGCAAATTAGATCACCAGCTCAACCAATTCTAAATAGTTGATGGAGGAGCGATGTCTTGGAAATCGTCCAAATAAACGTGCATTGACCGCTCTATAGTGGAGGCTGAGTTTGTAGCCTTAGATAAGGCCGGCGAAGAAGTTGAATGGCTCCTAAAATTTTCTTTAAAATATTTTATTTTGACCCAAATTGTTGGCACATATATGCATATATTGTGATAGTCAAACAACAATAGGAAGGGCTAGGAGCATTATGTATAACGGGAAATCTCGTCATATACGATGAAGGCGTAAAACCATTAGGCAAATATTCTCTAGGGGAATTATAATAATTGACTACGTGAAGTCAAGCGATAATGTGTCAGATCCACTTACAAAAGGCGTACCTAGAGAGGTAGCTGAGAGATCATTGAGGGGAATGAGACTATGGCCGAGGACAAGTCATTGTGGCGGTAACTCTACCTAGAATATTGGAGATCCCAAGATCTAGGTTCAAGGAACTCAAACAAAGTCATTAATGACAGTTCAACACTGTCAAATAAAAAAAATTGGTTCATTCTCGTGATGAGACAATGTTCAGTATCAAGTATAAAGCGTTAAGTCTTTTTAATGGTTTCTAAATTTGATACGAGGTATATCAAATAGTGTATCTATGGGATAACACATTTAGGAATCACATATGTAAGTGTGAAGTGTGAAGTGTAAGCCGCTTCAAGGAGAATTCTGTAAGGCCAGTTCTCTATGCACTTACGAACCAGGTGGTGTTCATGGTTGAAACGAACACAACAATGAGAACCAAAGACGGTTAAGGATTGATTGTGTGACTTATGGTTGTCTAGGTATACACTAAAGCTCGACGGTTGAAAGATATCAATTCTACTGATTGACCGAGTATATCCGAGATAAGTTCACTACAGAAAGGTCAAAGGAAAACCTATCCAGTTGTGATTAATCCTTATTTGCGAATCACACGGTATTTTCATGCATGTTTTTACACATATGTCCATTCCCAATTCATGTGGGGGATTCTTGTATTTTTCTATAAAGGTTGTGAGTGGAAAATGGAAGAGGCACCTTTTGGATTGCACCTCTCCATATCACCCTTCTTTTGTCCATAAATTTAGAGGCTTGGCCTCGTGTTTCAGATATATAAAAATTTGAAAACTTCTCCTCTTTTCTACATTGTTGCATTATTTTTTTCAAATAAACAAAGTGTCAAGTGTGATTTGCTCCGTTTATTGAGTTCGCTAAAATTCTGTAATTTCAATTGCCAGTATTACAAAATAACTTTTCCGTTCTATCCTGGGAGGAAGTAATCCATAACCTTGGACAACAACGAGGGAATTAAATTCCTTAAGGACACACAAGCAACTTGTAGGCTCGGAATTATTTTACGATTTATTTATTGAACTAACGTTTCTTTTTTCTCTGATTTTTTTTGGTTTCCAACACAGATTACCAACACACCTTATGGCCTTGTTGTTTTATTCTCCTTTTATATAACTTTTTGTTACAGACCCTTCTTGTCTATATTTTCATTAATATAGTACTTATGCTTTCATGAGTCGAAGGTCTATTGAAAACAGTCTCTCTATCCTCACAAGATAGGGGTATGGTCTGCGTACACACTACCCTCCCTAGATCCCTAGTAATAACCACCGGGTAAAGCACCTAGTGGCCAATTTTATTCATAAAGATCAAGCTTTTAGTGCAGCTGATCTCTACACGATTACAATGTAAAATACTAGAATGTTTATAACTAGACTGAAAATAAAACATGTCATATTGGAATTTTTAGACCATCCCAATATGAGCTTACAAACTAGAAAGATATGTAACTGCAATATATTCCAACTTGCAATGCTCTCTGTACAGTAGATTCTGCCTCAAAGAATAACCTGTAGCATACAAAAGTACAGCACCAAAATTTGCTGGAAATATGCATCTTAACTTTAAAAGTATGATAACTTTAAAAGTACAGCCCATAATTTTTGTAGTGGGCTAGTGGCTATAATAGTGAGAAAGTTACTATGATTTCTTTTGAATACGATTTCATGCTTAGGCTCCTTCTCAATTCCATAAACGATTCTTCAGAATTTAGCTACTTGTTTGGATGGTTATTACCTATTATATTGTATCTTATTGTTACTTTAAATACAATATTTGTTTTGATTGTTACTTAAGTTTTATTGTATCGTATCGTTAAATTTGTCGTTACATAATGGCGAAAAGTGTCACTTTATGTAACGACCGATTTTGTGTGCTTACGACGTTACCTTTTTTTTCTCTCATCTTGCGTTTCTATATTATTAAATAATTCTATTTTATTCTTTATCGTACCTTTTTATATACCAATCATACCTCGTACCTCACTTTTTCGTTGTAATATTGCAAATTTATTCTTTATATTGTTGGTCCATAACATCATCAAACGATGAAAAATAATACAATCTATCCAAATATTGTATATATCAAACAATACAGTACGATATAATACAATATGATATGATACATTATGAAACGATATTTAACAACCATCCAAACAAGCTATAACAAAAATAGATAATACCACAGAGTAACCTCTATATGTTACTATATTACAATCATTGAGACTGCTCCAATCATGTAAAGAATGTCAACGAGCAATTTCTGGCGAGCAACAACTTTGACCTAGTGAATAAAATAAAAGCAATTAGATGGATTTCACTTTCAAATATTATTGAAATTTGAATTTATATTTCAAACAAACATGATGATCGAAAGTATTTTACCTGCTACCAACTCATTATTGTTCAATAACAGGTAGCGACTACTACCTCTTCTGTTAAAACGAACATATATTCAATCAATTAACTCATACTTATCATAATGTATAGGGTCAAATAGACTATGCTAAGTGACCTCTTAAGATAATGACACGTTGAGCATAAAGTGGGAATAATTAAAATGGAAGGCAATTGTCATGTTTGTCACCGGAAAGAATAACACACGTAAAGATGCAATAAATACTTTCCGCTCGGTGGCATTAATGAAGAATATTCCATAATATTTAGTGAGCTTCCTGTTACAGAGAATTTGTCATTCATGCTCACTGTTATATCTTCTTCAATGAGTAATTGACATTAAAGAAGAGCATGATCCTAGGACCTTGTTCCCTAGGTGCAGCTATAAGTAGTGAGCTTTCTTATCATTGTAAAGGTCATGACTTTTCTGGCAAACTTACGTTATAATCGATTCAAAGCTTTATACAATTTTTTTTCTTGTTTCTTGATTTCATCATTGTTGTGCCCGGAAGCTTTGCTCCTGAAATTACTGTTTGTGCGATTTTATCTTCACTTCAAGGCTAAGTATTACGTATTTCTTTAATTATTTTATTATTTCATGATAGAATTAATTTACTTGTCTAGAAACCACGTATAAATTCAATTGTACCATTTTACAAGTAAACAGTTTGGTACCCACCGTAGGGCCTAGACAACCGTGTAATTAAGTTGATCCTTGCCTCTTTTGCTAACGTGTTTTGATTTTTTGTCTTAGAAAAAAATCACAAGAAATGACAAACAATGGTGTTAACAACATGCACAATCTTGAGGCTCAAGGAGACCGACCTCATCATGAGAATTCAGTCAGTGACACCCACAATGAGGGGAACGATGCCTCGCCGGTCCACGACAGGCGGTACCCCACGACATGTTCGGGAGGCGACTCTCAATGATGCTGAAGAGAAGCATGTTGTAGATGCGGTAAGGGTCTTACAAGAGTAATAAGTGATCATTCTAGGCCACCTCACACGGTAGGATAAGGTTATGACAGAGTTGAAGCAGGCGTTATCGGGGGCTGATGCCCAGTTCCTCCCGGTGCTCAAATCAAGCAACGCAGAGGGTCGACAACAAAACCCTGAGGGGAGAGGTTGGCTCCAAAGGGACTAGGGGGAGCAGATTTGGCCCCAACAACGAGAACGATACCTTAAAGAGAGAACTCTTACTGTTTATGAGGGAAGTGAAAGCTCGGATGGAACAAATCCCGAGTGCACCATCGGTGCTGAAAGGACCAGACTCAAAAAAGTATCCTCAGCTGCTGTATAGACCAAGGGTGGCACCAGAATTAATCCCTAAGTGGTTTAAAATGCCCGACGTAACAAAGTATGATGGAACTTCAGACCCTCAGGAGTATATTACTACCTATACAACGACGGTAAAAGGGAATTATTTAGCTCCCCACAAAATTGAATTTGTTCTGTTGAAGAAGTTTGGAGAGACTCTCACGAGGGGATCCTTGACATGGTATTCGTTGTTACCCGAGCATTACATAGATTCCTTTGAGTTACTCGCGAACTCTTTTATTAAGGCTCATGGGAGGTCCAGAAAGGTGCAGGCCCGAAAAGCCGACATATTCATAATTGCACAAGGAGAATCTGAGTTGCATCGGGAGTTTGTCACCCGATTCCAAAAGGATAGGATGTTGCTCCATGCTTTTCCGGACTAATGGGCGGCTAAAACATTCACCAAGGGTCTGAATCCGAGAAGTTCAGACACTTCCCAGAAACTGAAGGAAAGCTTGCTCTAATTCCAAGCAATGACTTAGGCGGATGTCCACAACCGGTACGAGTCAAAGATAAGGATAAAAAATGATCAGGTTGGCTTCCCGTCGTCGGCAAAAGGATGATAGAAGAATAAAGAAAAATCAAAAGACAATTTTGACACAGATAGACGGTCTTCGAGGGGCCGATTTTTGCCCTACGAACAGACTAAAGTACACGGCAGAGGCTTCCGGTCGGCAGATAGGTTCATTACCGACAGAAGAACTGATTGCGGTCGGAACAATAGATCATTACAGGACAAAGAAGCGTTAGGTATGCGGGATCCTTCCTACCATAAGGCTATCAGAATACAATTTCAACGTCAGTGTAGTGGAGTTGGTATCAGCTATGAGAAACATCAAAGAAACGCGATTCCCGAAGCCGATGAGATCCGGCCTAGCTAGAGGGATCCAAACTTATGGTGTGAATACCACGGGATGAATGGCAATAGGACTAGGGACTACCGACATCTGCGGGAAGAGGGGGCGACATTATTGAAGAATGAGCATCTCAGAGAATTCTTAAGTGACTCGCCAAGAACAATTACGGTCGCAACCGTAATAACGCAAAACCCTCAAAAGCAGAAGAAGATCCCCCGTGCGCCCGACGATCAACATGATCTTCGGGGAAATGAGATCAACGACGTCACCTTCTCAGCAACAAAAAGACAAAGGTATCAATAACCCATAGCAAGAGACTCTGAGAAGTTGCCAAAGACGACATCACTTTCACAAAGGAGGACGCAGACGAATTGTTGCTACCGCACAACGAAGCCTTGGTAATTTTTTTAAATGTACTAGATTTTAAAATCAAACGTGTTCTAGTGGATGTAAGGAGTTCCGCTAATATCATACAATGGAGGGTATTGGATCAAGCCAAACTCATAGGAAGCACCGTTCTAGCCACAAAACTCCTCGCCGGATTCAACCTCGTAAACGTGACAACCCGAGGAGAGATCTTGCTTCCTAGGAATGCCGAATGAATGATGAAGACGACTCTTTTTGAAGTGGTGGGCGGTGATATAGGATATAATATCATTATGGGAAGACCATGGTTGCACGAAATGAAAGTTGTACTGTCAAGATATCATCAGTTGCTAAAATTCCCAACGCTTGAAGGAATCAAACAGATAAGGGGCGACGACGCCTAGGAAGATGAATGCGATTTCGATCTCCAATAGCAAAGGGAAGGAGAACGTGGCATAGTAAATACTAGAACCGACACCCGCTCCCGAATCGAATGAAGTTAGCTAGGGGAAGAAGCACCAAAATTTTATCATGTGCCGAGATATTTCCATGTACTGGAAGAGACAGATGCGACAAAATCCACAGCGAAAAAGCTCGAGCAAGTTGCATTATTTGAAAAGTTCTTAGAAAGGTAATTCCACTTGGGGACAGGACTGTACTCCGAGCTTAGGTCTGGCTTTATGGAATTTCTTAAATATAATGTTAATTATTTTGTGTGGTCGTATGCGGACATGACAGGTATCCCAATAGGAGTGGCCGTACACAAGCTAATCTTGGATCTTAACATCCCTCCGGTAAGACAAAAGAAACACCCTATTGTGGAGGCCTGGAATAAATTCTCAAAGAAGAGGTAACTCGTCTATTTGATATCGGTTCGATCCGAGAGGTAAAAGTATCCAGACTGGCTAACTAATGTAGTAGTAGTTCCTAAGAAAAACAATAAATTTCGCATGTGTGTAGATTTTAAGAACTTGAATAAGGCGTGCCCAAAATACTCGTTCCCACCACCAAGCATTGAACAAATAATTGATGCGACAGCCGGGCACGAGTTAATGAATTTCCTCGATGCTTATTCTGGGTACAACCAAATTAAGATGAACCCGGAGGATCAAGAAAAGACTTTTTTCATAACGAATTTCGGCACATATTGCTATAATGTGATGCCCTTCAAGCTGAAGATCGCCGGAGCCACTTACCAGCGGCTTCTAAGCAAGATGTTTGAAAAAAAGATAGGAAAAACTATGGAAGTTTAATAGATGATTTGATCGTTAAGTCTTTGAATGCAGGTGATCATCTTAAGCATTTGCAAGAAACTTTTCACATCCTAAGAAAGCATAACATGAAGCTTAACCCCCGAGAAGTGCGCGTTCGGGGTCAGCTCCGACAAATTCTGAGGATTCTTGGTATCACAAAGGGGGATTGAGGTAAATCCCGATAAGATCAAATCCATCGAGGACATCTCGGGATAGTTGTCAAGTGTGAAAGAAGTTCAAAGGCTCACAGGGAGATTGGCCGCTTTGAGCAGGTTTATTTCATGGTCATCAGAAAAGTGCCACCGTTTCTTCGCGCTGCTCAAGAAGAAATACAATTTAGAATGGACTCCGAAATGCCAGCAAGCTTTGAGAGATTTGAAAAGTTAATTGTCAAGCGCTCTGTTACTGTCACGACCCAACCTTCCCTCCGCGAGAGGTCGTGACGGCACCTAGTCTCTACGACTAGGTAAGCCTACTATTTGCGGAAAAGCAACGAAAATGATACATAACTATAAAACACTAATAGTAACATAATGAAATAGTGATAAAAATGCCAATCGGCATATAAGATAAGAACTCTCAACAAAAAATACTTGAAAAACTTTCCAAGACCCGGAACATCGTAAGTCACAAGCTTCTACAAAGTCTCTGTGGCCGTTCATGAAGTGGGGAATGTACATCATCGGACCGTTGTCGCCGACCCTCGGCAAGGTAAGTTTTTTTAATTATTTTAACTGACTATTTTTCTAAGTGGGTTGAAGCAGGTCTTTATCAGAAGATCGGCGAACGTGAAGTGGTGGATTTCTTGTGGAAAAACATAATCTGCAGGTTTGGAATACCAAAAGAGATAACATGTGATAATGGGCTACAATTTATTGGCGCAAAGATCACAATGTTCCTTGAAGATTTGAAAATAAAGAGAATCACATCTTCACCCTATCATCAGAGCGCAGATGGTCAAACAATCAACAAACAAAGAGATTATACAAAATCTCAAGAAAAGGTTGGAAGCGGCGAAAGGTAAATGGCTTGAGGAACTACCTGGAGTGTTATGGGCATACCGAACGACAGTCAAATCGAGCACAAGGGAAAATACCTTTTCCCTTGTGTACACAGCAGAAACCTTAATCCCAGTGGCAGTAGGAGAGCCTACCTTAAGATATGTCCAGGCAAGCGAAGAGACGAACAACGAAGCGATGTTGGTCAACTTGGAGTTACTCGATGAACACAAGGACTTGGCACATATAAGAATGGCCGCCCAGAAGCAAAGAATGGAAATATATCATAGTTGAAGTACCAACCTTCGTTATTTTAAAGTGGGAGACTTGTATCTAATGAAAGTAACTCAAAACACCAGGAACTCAACGCATGGAAGGTTGGTCTAACCTGGGAAGGCCCCTAATGTGTTTCAACTGTCACCGGGAAAGGTTCATACGAGTTGGAGAATCAGAATGGAGAAAATTTTCCAAGCAACTAGAATGTGGCACACCTCTAGATATATTACTGCTGACAAACATTGCCTTTACTGAAAGTATGTGCTGCACTCTTCTTCCCTTCATCCAGTTTCTGTCCCAATTGGGTTTTTCTGGAAAGGTTTTGACGAGGCAGTAATGGAAAGCATACGAAGAAAGTTTCAATGGCAGCAATAAGATCTTTAACAGCAAGGCACACAAGCGAAGAACCACTCCGAGGCAGTTAGATAATCTTTGGCTCGATAGTAAAATTTCCATCGAGAAAACTTGCTATCAATCAAAGGTTACCCGACTGTTCACAAGTGCAAACTACTAGAGAATTGTTAGATAGTCTTTTGATCGATAGTATAAATTCCTAAGGGGAAGCGAAGTTTATTACCGGGTGAAGATTGTCTAGCAATTCATTAGTGGGATCCTCGAAGGTGCAAGAATTCCAGTGTCCTAATTCGCATTATTCGCATTTGAACACTGGGGGGAGTGATATGAGAAAACGGCGACCATGACTGCCACGTCAATCAGAGCACAAAAGTCGGGAATATAGTTGTATCATCGTGACCGGGGACTGCACGGCCAGCCCCATAGAAACAAGTTGTACGAATTAGCCACAAGAAATGACAATGTCTTTTTAGCATAACGAATGCTTATGTACTTTTTTAAAACGAAAGGAATAAAGTAAAGTCCTTTTATTTTCCATCTTGTTTCTTGTGTGATCGGTGAATTGATTTTATCATTTGAAAGTTAAACAAGTACTTCAAATGTTAGTACTGTAATGAACAAGAGACGTCCTATTCAAGAGCAACGTAAACATAAGAGAGCCCTCTCTTATAAAAACCCTCACGATAAAGGGTTGATTTCAGAAGGACTTGTGCCCGAAATCCAAATGCTTTCGGGGAAAATACACCCAAGGATTTACAAAATAAGACGCAAACAATAAAACTTGAGCAAAACTCTTAAGCAAAAATAAAAGGAGAACACAAAGATTAAAACTTGCGTAAATGTTCAAACAAAATAAAGTCTTAAACAATACTTAAACAAAAAGTTGTCTTTATTTACAATAACGTGCAAAAGTGGCACAAATACAAAAGTTGGAAAAAGAAGAGAAAATCTAAATGTTGCATCTCCAGAACCCGGAGGAAGAGAAGTGTCCGCGCCCCCAGAGGAAGTGGGTAGATCCGCTGATGGCTCAACACTTTGCCCCTCATCAGTTTGGCCTTCAACATCTTCGCCTTCCATTTCCTCTTCAGTTCCCGAAGTTTCAGAACCGGAATCGGAAGAACCAGAAGCATCAGGCTCTGTCGGAAGACCTCTTTTAGCATCTAACTCAAGCTCACGGGCCTTAGAAATTTCGGCATCAAAGTCAATGATACCCGTTTTAGCCTTTTCCTATGTTTTTCTCCTCATGGTGTACATAACGTAAGTTTCCTCAACAATGAGGGAAGCCGCTCAGCCCTTAAGTTATTCTTTGAGTTGGGTTACCTCGGCATAAAAGTTTTCCCGAGCGAATCTAACGAATATGAGGCTAACATCAAGGTCACAAACAATTGAGCTAAAGCGCCAAATATGATCGACAGTTTTCCTATACTTCTCCTCCAACTGGGAATGTTTCACCCCCGCAACAGCAAGTTCTTCAGTTTTGGAGTTCAAGGTTGCCTCTACGTTGGTCAATCTTTCAGCGGAGGCAGCCTCACGGTCGGTTGCATCAAGAACGACATTATGGACTTCATCCCATTTGGTCTTGGCTTCATCAAATTTAACCCTCAGCAGGCCGATATCTTGGCTAAATGTTACCACTTCTTGCTCGCTTTGCTGCAAATGAGTCTCTAATACAACGGCCTCAGCAACTTTGGCTTCCAATTCTGTGAGAGGGGCGACAGTTTTCTCCCGCTCCGCCAAAAGTTGATCCTGTGCGGAGGTAAGTTCTTCCTTTTCTCGAATCAACCTTTGGAGTCCCTCGGAAGCAAGAAAGTTGGCCTAAAAATCAAGAAAGGCAAACACATGATATTTTCAGGAAAAAATAGAAGAAATAACGAAGGAAGTAAAGAACATATCGCTGCGGCATTTTGCATGGCATTCTTGAACAAGCACTCTCCCAAGAGAGCTTGTATCTTTTCCCAATCTTTCTATGAAGCCAAAGGATTCGGATAGTTAGCAAGTTCCATCGACCGGGATAACAAATTTCATCCGGGGAAGACCGAGAGAGTAAATCTCATCCTCCTTTGCATGTCTTCTGAGGGGGGATCATAGTTTTGCCCCAAATTCCCATGAACTGGGGATTGGGGGATAAGGACACCCACTTCTCGGGCAGATGCGGTCGGTGGAGATGATTTAACAGTTGCTTGTGGAAGAGTTGATGAAGGAGGAGATGATGCAGCAGTTGCTGGTGTTGGTGAAGATGGTGATGAAGTTGATGATGTTGAAGGGTGAGAAGCAGCTGCAACAAACGGCAGTGCTGGTTGTTGGTTGCTCGTCAACCAAGGACGAACGGGACCCGGTACTCAGCCCCAAAATACCGGGCGCAGCGACTAGGACCCAGAAGCGGGAGTTGGCATTTTCTACCATTTCATACTCCCCCAAGAGCGCCGAGACATCATCCTCAGCTGGTGTAACTAACTCAACAGATTGAGAAGTCTGTTGAGATGAGGAAGGTCGTCGTCTTCTATGTAGAGAAGCTCCTTCCTTGCTAGCTTCTCTATCGTCGTCAATCATTACGGTATCTACGGACGGCCCGGGCGGAAGGCTTGTCACCACAATTTCCGAAGACGACTCGGGGCAGTATTCTTCGCCCTCTTATTCACCCCCCCTCCCCCTCCCCCCTCCCCCGCCGTAGAGGAACACCTTCTTTTTAGTTGATTGTTTTCGACCGGGGACTCCAAGAAGAAGCACTTGCACCAGAAGCAGGCCCGGAGACGCCTGTCTGTGAAAACGTTTTCTGCAGCAGGATCAGCAAAAATGTCCTAATCGGGGACAACAACTGAGCCTTGGGGTAGACCTATATTCAACAGAAGGAAGGAGTCAGATAACTTTCTAATAAGAAAATGTAAGGACATAATGAGTTAATCTTATCATGATTTTTGGCCTTCCACCCGTATTTCAGGGACAACTCTTTCTACGAGCGGGTTTCGGGCGTGGTAAAGTCCAAAATCTTCTGAACCCATTAGTCCAGGCCCTCAAACCTAGGGGGAACCCACTGAGACGCTGAGGTAGGAAAAAGAAGAAAATTTAATAATCATGAGGAAAGAATCTTTAAAAAGGAAAGAAACAGATTATATACTAACGAGTACGGTCCCACAGTTCTGGGAAGGAAGAAGCCGAGTCCGGGATAATGTCACTGGTGGCAACTGAAAAAACCATTCCATCCACCCACGGTCATTATCATCATCCATAATAGACAACAACTCATGGTGGCCCGCTTGCTGAAGTTGATCATCACCCCGCGGAAGATCTTGGGGAATAAAGGTTCATCACATGAGCTAAAGTTAGCTCCTCTAACAGGCACCGAAGGCAAGCAATCGTCCTCCACACAGAGGGACTCACTTGTGCCAGACACACTTGATAGCGGAGGCAAATGATGGAGTCAAGGCTCCACTCATAGAAAATGTCCCCAAAATGAAGGGACACATATAAAAGTACGTAAAATCCTTCTTGGGTAAGGTTACCCGCTCCGCCAGGTATGGAGCAATAATGTCTAGGTACTGGAAATGACAGTCTTCCTTCACAGCAGGTAGGGGTGTACAAACTGAACCGAAAAATCACACCAAACTGAAAAGTCAAACCAAATCAATTTAAAAACCTGACTAGGTTTAGTTTGATTTGGTTTGGTATTGAGTAAAAAAATCCGAACAAACAGACATATGAATATATAATTCTTTATATATAATTTTAAGACTTTACATAGAATTTTATTTAAAAGATGTCTAGAAATATTTGAGATTTAATAGAACTATAAAGTGCATTCATTTTTATTTACTTTAAATAATAGATTGTATCACTTTCTTATTATGTGTTATTGAAATGCATCAATCATCTCTTTGTTCTTTCATATTCATCTGTCAAGATTTATTATATATTTTTCGAATTTGAAGTGGTATTTTGATAATCTAAAAACACATAGAACATATCATTATTTAGGTATCATATTGATTTTTATGTTTAATTATTAAATTTGGTTAACCCTCAAAGCGTACATCAACCAAAAATTATTGGTTGACAACTAAGAAAATAAACTATTATGTGTTACTAAAAAAAACTCTCCCATAAGATCACTTTAATAGATCATATATTTTGTTTTGGTAAATATATATTCACTTATCAAAATTTTATCTATAACTTTAATAATGCAATGTTGAAATAATATTCAAGTAACAAAAAAACCCGAAAAACCCAAAAAATCAGACAAAGCCGAACCAATCCAAATCGATATAATTGGTTTGATTTGGTTTTGATAAACTCCGAACCAACCCGGTCCCTGTACACCCCTAACAGCAGGAATGCTGGAAGGACGGATGAAAGAAGTAAACCTGCTAAAGGCCCATGTACAGGGCTAACAGAAGAAAATTTCTCTTCGAAGTCTTTTATTGTAACAAGACTTCTAGGAATGATGGTGCCCATTGTTGGAGGAGTAGCGTCCTCGACTTTGTTCGTGTTCTTTGAGGAACTGTTATTTTTTGAAGAAGAAGACATTATGTTATGGCGGAAGAAAAGGTTGTTTGAAAAAAGTTAAAGAACATGATACAAGTTGAATAAAGAGAGTTTGGAAAGTTATGGAGTATGAATGAAGGGGGTTGATGCGTATAAGTAAAGGTTTAGGCGGCTAAATTTGTGGCCATGATTACCTCGATAACCGGCAAAAATTATGCTGAATTGTGAGGTGACACGTGTTCGGGATATTAAATGCGGAGAGACGTGCGTCTAATCAACCGCCAGAAGCTTTTCAGAAGGAATAATAGTAATACCCGCCAAAAAGAGTGTGTCTACCAACTTCCCGATGACACAAAGTTATGTCACCAGAAAGCAGGGGGCCTATCTGTATAGGGTAAAATATGCTTTGCTAAGTGGCCTCTTAAGAGAGTGACACATGGAACTTAAGGCGGGAGATAGTTAAAACCGAAGGCAATTGTCCTGTTTGTCACCGGAAAGAATGACACTCGTAAAGATGCAATAAATGACCTCCGTCCGGTAACATTTAATGAAAAATATTCCACAGCATTTAATGCGCTCCCGTTACAGAGAATTTGTCATTTATGCTCATGGTTACACCTTCTTCAATGACCCTCATAATTGACGTTAAGGAAGGGCATGATCTTAGGACCTTGTGCCATAGGTGCAACTATAAATAGTAAGCTTTGTTATCATTGTAAAAGACACGACTTTTCTGGAAAACTTACGCTATAATCAATTTAAAGCTTTATACAATTTTATCTTCTTATTCCTTGATTTCATCATTGTTGTACCCGGAAGCTCTGCTCCCGCAAGTACTGTTTTTGCGATTTTATCTTCACTTCAAGGCTAAGTATTGCGTATTTCTTTAATTATTTTATTATTTCAGGATCAAATTAATTCACTTGTCTGAAAATCGTATAAATTCAATTGTACCGTTTTACGGGTAAACACATATATCAGTCACATAATAGTTAATGATACTCAAATTTATATCAACACAAACAATTTAATTCTAACCGTTAATATACTAAATTATAGCGAAAATACCTATCAAATGATTTATGGTTTGATATAAATATCGAGTATTTATAACATTTGAGAGCGATACTATAACAGAGGGCAAACTTAATCCTTAAATTTAACCCTTTTCCGATTAATTTATGAAAATGACTTTTCTTATATTTATTAATCTATATATATTATACTAAAAGCACGAAGGCCCTTAGTAAAATATCGTTCGCCTTTTTTATATATATTATATTAAAAGCACGAAGGCCCTTAGCAAAATATAGAGTTTACATTGGATAAAATCTTAATTTAGTTATTTTCCTAATATGTAGGTATACTCATTTAATTATTTTCTTATATGTAGGAATACTCATTTAATTATTTTCCTAATATTTAGGATTACAAAATCAACTAAGTTTATATATTACGTTCTTCCTTATTTGGATTACGTAGAAAAATTTAATATTTAGAACTTCAAAAATATTAACATTATATTTTATATAAATTTTTACACTTAAATCTATCTATATTATATTGAACGCACAAAGGCCTTAGCGAATGTCGTTTGCCTTTTTTACTCTTTAAAACATAGGGTTCACATTGGACAATATAGTAATTTAAGTATTAATTTAATATTTAATAAAAATTGAACAATTTTGGAATGTTCACGATATTATTTGGTAAATTTTTGCCAGAATTATTTGTTATAATTTTTCTTCACGTTTCTTACACAAGGAAAGTTAATTAATTTTTTCCCCTAAACTTTCGCTTCCCTTTACTCCACTGTAAATGACTTCTTTTGTTTGCATTAATTATTTGGTAAAAAATTTCTTCACGTTTCTTATGCAAGGAAAGTAAATAAATACGCAAGGAAAGTAAATAAAAACATTTTCCTACACTTTAGCTACTTGGTTCAATCTCATTAACTAATCGTATGTGTATTTGACTTTGGTTAAATTCCCTACTCTTTGGAGTAGTAAATATTTGATAATTTTTTTGTACACTAGAATAGTTAATAACTTTTTTCCAAAACTTTTACTACTTTATTCAACTCTCAATAAATGACTTTATTTGTCATACAAGGAAAGTAAATACACACGTACATTATGAAATTTTGTAGTTAGATTGTCCACGAGCATATAATTTATTTTATGTGTCAAATTGTGTACTAAAATACTTCTATAAAAGAAGCTACAATGTCACAATTTAATCATCAAACTTCACCCTATTCCAATATTGCAATTTTGGGTTTTGTTTCTTTTTTTGCTACTTCGTATTTTGCAAGCATATTTGCATGCACCAGTTTTTATTGTTGCATCAACAATTTATCTTTATTGTTGCATTAACAACTTTTTATTATATAATTTTTGTTTCACGTTTTGGACGTGGCTAATTTCACATCTCACGTAATTTATAAATTTAATACAGGTTATTGAACAATTGCAATTCATTCATCACAGAAAATCGGTTAGACATTCGATCTAAGTCTTATTACTTAAATTAGTATTGTTTTTTTCTTTGTTGTATGATTAAAAATACTTATTGCTATGCCAGCTCAAGTTGCTTTTTCTAAAAAGAATTAAAAATTAGACTATATACTTTAATTCTATGTAATATTAATACAACATTATTTGCGTTATTTGCAATTGTCATGCTTGAATCACTCAGATTTCAACAACTACATCCGTTTAGGTAAACAATCTGCCTTATATCATAAAAATAATCAATTATTGAATTAGTCACTTTGATAACTTATAAAACTCTTATGCTTTATTTTAGGTGCACGTGCAATGGCCAGTGAAAAAGAATTGTCTGACCAATGTGTCTCAATAAAAAGTCTAAGAATATCTGATTCATGTTAGTAATACGAGTGTTAGTGTTTGGGAGTAGAATAGTAAAAGAGTTCAACAATAAAACAAATCAAGGCACCCGAAAAATTATGACATTAGTTGACAAAGAGGTAATTATTATGTTATATCGATAATAATATAGATTAGTTCATGTCTTTTCATATTATAGTTTTAACCATAAGATTAAGTGAAACTTTTTACAGGGAACAAAAATTCATGCTACACTTTTTAATGGTTATATTGAGATGTGGAAAAATTATTTACAGCAAAACAACATCTGAAAAAGCACGAGGCTCTTAGTGAAATGTCGTTTGTATTTTTTACCCTTTAAAAATAAATATTAAATTGGACAAAATTGTAAAAATTTACTTTCCTAATATTTAGGATATTGAATTCAATTAAATTTTTAGTTATTCAATATCTCTTTATTCAACAAGGTAGGAAGTCCTAATACTTAGAATTTTAAGTCAACCAAGATTTTATATATTGCAAATCTTTTCCTTGAAAAGTTGGTTGTCCAAATACGAGAAAAAGAAAAATATGATTGAACCTGATTATAATAATTTATTGTAAAATGAAGGTTCGATGTAATTTATATTGCTGATCAAATCTCACTAATGAGTGACTCAATGTAATTCAACTAAAATATTACATATTAAATTATTTCTTTATTTAAAACTTATAATGAGCTAATATTAACAATTTGAATCAATAAAAAATCATAATAATAGTATTTTTGGTTGCATGTAAATTATTGTTACAATTGCATATAACTGTAATTATTCATAAAATATTACCGTATGTACGAAGTCTTAATATTTAAAAATATAAAATTAATATAATATGATAATTAATATATATTATTTTCGATGATGACCACTTATCGGAAGGTTTTCTTTTTCTTTACATAAATAGGCTTTCCCAACACAATATGGAGTTCTTACTTGTTTTTGCATGATTTGGAATTGGAGTGACAAATACATGATTTACTTCAAAATCTTAAATAATAATTTATTCAAAGTTTACATTATAGTTTTAACCAATACAAATTATAGCTTTATTTAGGTAATCAGATTGTATTGCAGAATAGTATATGAATCTTCACTTAATTTTAACATAAAAATAATAAAATTTTAATTACATGTAATTTATCACAGCATCTTTAATATGAAATAAAAAATAAAGCAAAAAAGAAAAATCTTTATAGAATAATGAAGGTGGCAATTGCACCCAAAGAAGAAAATTACTAACTTTTAATTTACAGCTGAAGTAATCATAGGCTACTTTCTTCCGGTCTTTAATTTTTATTAAATTATAAATACATTATTTATTATTATAGTTAAATAATTTTAAAAATTGTATCTTCATTAAATTAAGGTTCACGCGTAAAACGCGTACCTTAAGACTAGTATTTTATATTAAAAGCACGAAGACCCTTAGCGAGATATCATTCGTTTTTTTACTCTTTGAAAATAAAATTCACACTAGACAAAATAATCATTTATAATAATTTTCTAATATTTAGGAATGATCATTAATTAATTCCCTAATATTTAGGAATAGTCATTTAATTATAACCTAAATACTTAGGGCTTTAATTTTAACTAAAATTTGGTTCCTTATTTGAAACAGGTAAAAAGTTCTCATATTTAGAAATTCAAAAGTAATATATTTCTAATTACAAATATGGTAGTCGATATTTATGATTTAAAATGATTATGCACGATCAAGTTATGCACTATCGATATTCTAAGTTTGTTATTAAACTAAGACAAAAAAAAGGTTGTTAACTTATTAATTTGAATTATGCATTGAACGTCTATTATTCGTAGACAAAATTTTATGCATTAAATTCTTTCTTATGTATTTATGCAATTTTTTGCTTTTTTGAATTATGTAATAATAATGTATAAAAGACAATTAATACCATAAATTAAACAATTAACATAGAATAAGTAAAAAGTAGTTATTACTTATTGTATGTTTTAATTACTCTTTGGCGCATAACTATAACCAATTAATTTATCTTAGTAAAACGAAATTAGAGAAAGACAAAGTTAAAATTATAACGGAAGTCAATAAAGTCGACCGGCACTTCTTTGATATTTTTTTTATTCTTAATTCTAGATTTATTATCGAATGTAAAATTCCCATAAGTTTTTCATAATTTAATTATCTTAGAAAAAAGAAATAGAAAAGCCCTTTTACGTGAAAAATTATGATTGATTCTCAGGTATGCAATAAAATATCCATTATCCTTTGACCAAACACGCCTTCTATAAATTCATGTTATCAAAATGTAAATAAACATTCTAATAAATACGATAATTAGATATAAATAGCCTAACTTCTACAATTACGATACTCATACTATGTTACTTAACATCAAATTAAATAAATACTTTTAAAATGACACATTATAATTGCACGTGTGGGATAGACACATTGTTGCATATACTCTAAAAATACGGAAAAGACCTCTGTTCATTTATGTGTGAAGTCATATTTCGTAGGACTTTAAAATTCATTAAAAACAATTAGAATTGGTTACTTAAATACGTAGAAAGTCCTCTTTCGACCAACATTATCATTTTCATAAACTTATATTTTTTTATTTTATTTTTATTTTATAACTCAAACATATTGATAAAAATGTTGATGTAACTATATACTCATAAACGTAGGTACACGCGCGTACCCAAGATTAGTTTGATTTAAATACGTGATGTTTCTAAATATTTACGTCTTAATTTAAGTCATAACGAAAACAGATCTAAAGACTAAATTTTATAATCGCAATCCGAGTCGGCAACATATACAGCAATCCGAGGTAAAGCGTACAATTTCTCATGTACATTGTACAAGCACTTCATGCAAATTTGCCTTCAAAAGAAAGCAACTCTTCTCGATCTTCTTTCTCCTTTCTTCAACCTTTACCCATTTCTCTCCAAATATATAATTCATCCATCTCTACACTTTTTATATAACACTTTACCAATTTTCTCCTCCATTCCAGGTACTCTCTCCCTCTCTCTCCATTTTTTTTTGGTTTGAAATTTAGCTTTTGAATCTGTGTTTATTGGTTGGTGTTCTAAATTGCATGTAACTTTTTTTGTTGATCTTTTAGGGTTTTAAAGGTTGATTGAGCAAATTTGAGAAATTTGGAGGGGTATTTAAGGAATGGAAGCATCATCGTCATCGCAGGAGTTTGATTACTTGTTCAAGCTGTTGTTGATTGGGGATTCAGGGGTAGGGAAGAGTAGTTTGCTCCTCAGTTTCACTTCTGATGCCTTTGAGGATCTTTCTCCAACCATTGGTAAGTATGTTGTTAATTATTTCGCATTGTGTTAATATCCTGGCTTAAATTTTGTTTTTTCCTGATCTACATTAATTTTACAGAGAGTATACTGTTACCAGGGGGGCGGCCCGACGAATTTTGTGGCCTAAAGCCAAATTTTACAAGGGGCCTTAACTTTTTTATTTTTTTAATTATTTATTTGAAGCCTTTTTTTTAGCTTTTCTTAAATACAAAGTTATTTAATTTTCTTATAATCAATAACTCCTAATAAGTATTTCTCAATTGACAATATAGCTAATTCACTTAATCTTTCTTGGGATATTGTTGTTCTTAGGTAAGGTTTTATTAATTTTAATTTTGAAAACTTCTTTCCACTGAAGCAACGCTAACATGAGTTATGAACATTAGCATAAGCAATTTAAGCATTTGGAAAAGAATTAAATCTTTTTATTTGATTAAGTGTATCAATTAAACTGTTATCTTCTGATTGTACTATTTTTCTTAATATTTAATTCAGAAAATAAATTCTAACCATCAATATCGAATTGATTATTATGAAAAAGAATTAAATCTTCGAATTATTCAAATCTATTTTGAAGTGAAAGAATAGCCTTGTCTATTATGTATAAACGTAATCAACTCTAAAGTACTCTTCGAAAGATTTTGAGATTTCATTATCAACATTCGCATTAAATTGTTACTTCTTATATATCACACGTTTCTTACGAATTTCGGGTTTGATATTCATTTCAAGTGCAATTTCCTTGGTAGAAATCATAGCATTTGCAAACCCTTCTTCTCTATATTTGTTAGAAAGAAATCAAACTTTTTCACTTTACAAAACTATATTTTAAACTTATACATAGTCTATTAGGTGTAACAAAAAATGGGCCCCCCACAAATATGGGGCCTAAAGCGGTTGCTTTACTTGCTTTATGGAAGAGCCGCCCTGACTGTTATAATGATGCATGTTGCAGTTTTTGGTGAAAAGTTGTTATAGAGATGTAAAATATAACATAAATATTAGACTTCAAAGAAAACTTGCTTGTTGTTACAGAGGGTGAATGTTATAGAGTGATATTAGGTAATGGTTAATTTGTGAAAATAATGGTTGTTATAGAGTGATATTAGGTAATGGTTAATTTGTGAAAATAATGGTTTTGGCGGATAGAATGAGTGAAATGGTTTTTGTGTTTGGTGGGTGGAAATTAGTTAAATTAGTTAACGGGCTCTTTTAACTGTTTATGCACCAGTAGCTGTGTATTGATCAATGGTTCTATTACTTTTTAGATGTTTCTTAATAGTTTGGCTAAACGGATTTGATAATCTCCAGTTGCATTAATTGAAAAAGAGTTAAAAGGGTTTCTTTGAAATGATTATGTGCCTATATCAGGAGTAAACCATGCAGTTGAGTTAACTCAATATGAGTTGGCGAAGTGGTATTGCATTGCTATAACTAGATTATGGAATGTTACTACATACTGGGTGTTGATTTAGTGTCGCATAATCAACAACAAAAGAAACAAAATTAACAACAAACCCAGTGTAATCCCACAAGTGGGGTCTAGGGAGGGTATAGTGTACGCATACCTTCAACAATAAGCACACCAATCAGAAAATCGAAGCAAAAATACAAAACTAACAGCTGGTACCGTAATCAGAAAGTCGAAACCCAGCAACAAAAGAAAAAAAAAAGAATATTTGGAATTTAGCTGGTAGTGGGAACAATTCACCAATCTGTCAACAACATCAACAACAACATACCTAGTGTAGTGTCACAATTGAGGTATGGGAGGGTAGAGTGTACGCAGACCTTAACTTTGTGCAGGTAGAGAGGTTATTTCTAATAGATCCTCGGCTCAAGGTAATCATAATTTCAACAGTTTATAAAAGAAATACAGTAGCAAAGAAGCCATGAAAAAAGAAGCAGTGACAACAACTAGATAATAAGAAAGCCAAAACAGAAAAAATGTCAAGTATTAATATAAATCTAAGAGTAAAGAAATATAAGAATAATACTAGTACTATGGTTAGGAAAGGAGATACACTTGACTACCCACTGACCTTGTACACTAATTCTCGACCTCTACACCCTCTTATCAAGGGTCGTGTTCTCGACAAACTGAAGATGAGTCATGTCCTGCGAAATCATCTTTCCCCAATACTTCTTCCGCCTCCCTCTACCTCTCCTTAGACTCACAAACACCATCCTTTCACACCTTCTCACTGGGGCATCTAGTCATCTTCGCTTCACAAGCCCGAGCCATCTCAACCTTGCTTTCCTCATCTTGTCCGTAATGGAGGCCACTCGCACCTTATCCCGAATATCTTCATTCCTGAGCATATCTCTTCTGGTTGGCCCACACTCCATCTCATTATTCTTATTTTCGCTATTCTCATCTTTTGGACATGAGAGTTCTTGACTGGCCAATACTTTACGTCATGCAACATCGCCGGTCTAACCACCACTCTATAAGACTTACCTTTAAGTTGATGGCACATGCTTATCAAATAGGACATCAGATGTGAGCCTCTATTTTATCCACCCCGCTCTGATACGATGTGTGATATCATCGTCAATCTCTCTAGGAGTTTGGCATGAACTGATCACTCTGTATTATCGGTATTCTGGTTCAAATCTCTGTATTTGTTTGGTCGTTTATGTTGACGATATTGTTATTAGCGGCAATGATCAGAATGATATTACTAAGTTGAAGCAACATATCTTTCAGCACTTTCAAACTAAGGAACTGGGCAGATTAAAGTATTTTCTGGTAAATTAAATTACCTCACAGTGACTAGACCTGACATTTCCTTTCTTGTGAGTGTTGTGAGTCAGCTTATGGATTCTCCCTGTTATCCTCATTGGGATGCAATTGTCCGCATTCTTTAGTATATAAAATCAGCTCAAGGCAAAAGATTAATGTTTGAGGACCGAGGCCATGAGCAGATCATTGGATACTCAGATGCTGATTGGGCAGGATCACCTTCTGAGAGACGTTCTACGTCTGGATATTGTGTCTTAATAGAAGGTAATTTGGTGTCTTGGAACAGCAAAAAACAGAATGTGGTTGCTCGGTCTAATGCAAAAGTAGAATATCGAGCAATGGATGTGGCAACGTATGAGCTAATTTGGATCGAAGCTGCTCAAGCAGTTGAAATTTGGTGAGATTAGCCAGATGGAACTTGTATGTGATAATCAAACTGCTCTTCATATTGCATCAAATCCATGAGAGAAAACTAAACACATTGAGATTGACTATCACTTTGTTAGAGAAAAGATACTCTTAAGAGATATTGTTACAAAGTTTGTGAAGTCGACTGATCAACTTGCAGACATTTTCATCAAGCCTCTCACCGGTCCTCGTATTAGTTACATATGTAACAAGGTTGGTACATATGATTTGTATGCACTAGCTTGAGGGGGTGTTAGATAGTTATATAGTTAATATGTAGTTAGTTCGATTCCCACATTGAATAAGAGTAGGATATGTACAGTTATAAATAGGGCTCATTGTATCAGAATTAATACTTCAATAACATATTTTTCTCCCGTGCTTTCTCACAGACAAACCCCTCCTTACCCTCATTTCCACCATCCTCTCCCAAACTTTCATAGTATGACTTAGCAGCTTGATACCCCTATTTTTGTTGCAATTTTGAATATCACTCTTGTTCTTGTATAACAAAATCATTAATCATTGTACTCCACCTTCATTCTTTGGGCATACTTGTCGTCCTAAAAATGACATTAAACAACCCAACTAGCCACTCCAAACCTGCCTTGCCCACGCACTTCCAGAATTCCACCGGGATCTCGTCTGGACCGATCGCTTTTCCCCTGCTCATCTTACGCATAACCCCCTCAACCTCCTCAGCCTTTATACGTTTACAATACTCAAAATCTCGATGTCTCTCGGAGTTATGGAAGTAAGTCTGGCATCTTCGTCTAATATGTGCCTCGTCCACCAATACTTTGCCTTCCTCGTCTTTGATGTACTTTACTTGGTCCAGGTCTCGAGCCTTCCTCTCCCTCAACTTGGCTAGCTTGTATAACTTGTCCTCGTCTTTGTCCCCAAGTTCCTCATACATGCGTTCAAGTGCTTCTGTTTTTGCAACCGTAACCGCTAACTTTGCCTCCTCCTTAGCCGTCTTATACCACTCCCTATTCGTCCTCCTCTCCTCTTCGTCTTCACTCTCCAGTAACTTCAAATATGCCGCCTTTTTGGCTTCTTTTTTCCCACGGACCTGTCCATTCCATCACTAGTCCCCTTTATATCCACCAGAGTAACCCTTTGAGACCCCTAAAACCTCTCTAGTTGCGTCACTAATGCAATTCGCTGTCCTGGTCCACATACTACTCGCGTTCGCATTACTCCTCCTGTCCCTTTATCCAACAACTTCTCTGCCAACTCCTGAGATTTGTCCTTAGTCAAGGCTCCCCACTTGATCTTTGGTTGACCATACATTACCCCTTTTATCTCTTCCTATCTCTAAGTCCATTACCAAAAGCCTATGTTGGGTCATGAGATTCTCAACCGGGATAACCTTGCGGTCCGTGCATAAGCCTCTATTGCACTTCCTAAAGAGGAAGGCTTTTCCATACCCAATCTATCCTATTTTATATAAGGATTTTCCATAACGTGGGGTCGGAATTGACATATATATTCCTGAGTGGAAATGTTGTATATTTTTGTGTTAGAGCTACGTGTACATGAGAAATAGTGAATACATCTGAAGAAAGAAATCCTGGGTAAACTCTAGTGGCTTCTGAGTTGCATGTTGCAGTATTCCGCTTTGCACTTGATAAGCCATAAAATGTAATTTGGTGTTGTTTATTGCCTGGAAACTGAGTTATAGATTTTTTTTTTTTTTGCCTCTCATATTCTCAGGTGTGGACTTCAAGGTAAAACATGTTACCCTTGGGGGGAAGAAGTTGAAGCTTGCAATATGGGATACAGGTAATCCAGTTATTTTGTGTCCTATCTTCAACAAAGTCATGTTGTAGTTTAACTGCGTAGTGGCATAGCTTTTTTATTAAGTAGCATTCTTTCAAACACTTTAAAACAATTCTTATGCAAATATATAATATGTGACACCAAATGGAGGATTGTGATTGTTTACGCCTGAAGTTGGATATGATACTACATGGTTTACCAAATTATTTGTCGTGATTTTCCATCTCAAAACTAAAATGTTTTCAATCTATGAAGCACATTTTTCATCTCAATTAGAATGATGAAATTGAAATTTATGTACCCCTTGAATCATTTGACATAACAACTTACTTGACAGAAATTCGCCCTGCCAGGCGCCGGCTATTGGTCAGAACACAGACATGTATATGTGATTGCACGCCTAATATAGGAGCATTGAGTATGACGACTAGAACAGCTTTGGTTTTTAAAGGCAATCAAACTCGACTAAAGAGACCAAACTAAGCATGAATTAAATGAATGACAAGCTAAGAGCGAGTAGAATCTTGTGCAACTCCTGGATGTTAAAGAGTTTTGAACTTTATGCTATTCAACTTTAATCAAACCTTAGATTCTCTTTTGTAAGTTCAATCACAGGTTCCCAGTTAGATGAATCAAATACAGTACACAATAAATAGCCCATCATTCATGAAAAACTAGGAAGTAGAATGCAAATAAGTTGAGTTACATGTTGGGTTCAATCATAGTCCTACAATAACAAAATTTGGTCATAGTGGGTTTCTCCCCCTTTTTGGTCTTCAATTCCTCGCCTAAAAATTTACTGCCCAAAACCTGCCTTGAAATTTTCTACATGTATGTGAGCAAAATGAGCACCTGTGAACGCATAGCAGCACTTAGGTGCAAGGCTGGATTGCCTAGGCGCTGTCGATAAATTCAGAGAGTGATGCCTGTTGTACAGTGCAGGCTCGGGGTTGTGGCACTTAAAGGACTCTTCAACTAAAGTAAATTCCATTGTTCTATAAGAACTTTAACTTGAATGTTTTACCTCCAAGATTTCTTCTTCTGTAAAATATATTAAACCAAGTGAGAAGAACCTATAGTGCCTCGAAACTTAGCAAATCTTAAGTTATGAATGTTGGATAATTGTCTATATAGTTAACGCCAACTCATCACCGACTAAACCACCTCTCCTCCTTTGGAAATAAGTTGGTGGCAGAGGATGCAGCTGATCGGCCAATACATTGCTTCCTTGAATATTTATGTCAATTTAATTTGAAAGTTGAATTCAGCGTGCTTTTCTCAATGTGCCAGTGGGAGGTTTTCTCTAGCAAAATTATTAATTATAATATAATGACTTTTTTGTTTGCAGCTGGACAGGAAAGATTTAGGACTTTAACTAGTTCATACTACCGAGGAGCTCAAGGAATAATCATGGGTAATCTGCTGTCTCTTTTTTCTGACTTTGCTATTTGATTTGATGAATATCCATGTTATATAATCAGCATGCTACACCTACTTAAATCGCTTGCTAAGAGACTGCAATGGTCACTGACGTCGTCACGGCTTACATTAAGCTGGCGCAGTTTGTATATGGCTTATATATGTCATTATGCTGCCTTATGTGTTAGTTCACATGCTTGTTGTAGCTTTAGGAGTCGTTTCGTACATGGGATAAGAATAATAACCCGGGGATAAAGTTTGGGATTAACTTATCCCATGTTTGATTTGAGTATTAGTTAATCCCGGGACACTTTTACACTAAAATGGTGGGATTAGCTATCCCATATACAAGGTGGGATAACTAATCCCATGGAATATCTTGGGATATCACACCATTGTATTAAACGACCCCTTAGTCTATTGATGTGTAGTAGTCCATCACTTAGAAAGATAGATCTAAGCAATGAAAAATGGAGGAACAAGATTGTCTTAACTTTTTAGAAATGTTTATTAGGAGAAGTACTCGTCCGTTCTTGTAATGTTAAGGGAATATAAATGGGAGTGAAAGAGAAAAATTGTGGTGGTGCATAAGACAGTTGTTTTAAGATATGCTCGAGTATGTTAATTTGTAAGTACCATTTGGAAATATGCTTTCTTACTGGTTTCTTTTCTAGGAACAGGTTCTATTTATTCTTCTTGGAGCAAATTCTATCACCCAACTTCCTTCCCCCAAGAAATTTTTGATATAGTGCTTGTGGACTAATCTATCTTTGATTCAACAGTTTATGATGTAACAAGGCGAGACACATTTACTAATTTATCTGATGTATGGGCCAAAGAAATTGACCTATACTCAACAAATCAAGACTGCATCAAGATGCTTGTTGGCAACAAAGTTGATAAGGTACTTTCCTTTTGAGATTCTTCTAGTAAGAAAACTTGGTCTACGGTATTCGCTTATGAGGAAAACTAAAGTTGCCATTCAATGTTGTCAAAGGTGAAAAAAGTGGCTGTTGGGGATTTTAAGCGCAAAGTGCACTTAAGGCACACACTTTAGTGAAGAAAGACGCACACGACAAAAATGCGCGCACACACAACTTAAACCGTGAACAACTATAATATGGACTGAGGAGTTGGAAAACTGCAAAAGTGAAACATATGGAGTAAAACCATGTCAATCAAATTACAAATCATTTTGATTTCTGATTAAGATGTGAAGATGCAGTTTTAAATTTCCAAA
Organism: Nicotiana paniculata; assembly: GCA_005239505.1. Lineage (NCBI taxonomy): Eukaryota > Viridiplantae > Streptophyta > Magnoliopsida > Solanales > Solanaceae > Nicotiana > Nicotiana paniculata. The sequence continues at coordinate 99,760 of ML363346.1, read as the reverse complement.
TCAAATAGATAACTAATTATCTTTTACTAAAGTTAATTCCTCATTCAATCCTTAATGTACTCATCTACTATTATATTTTCGCAACAGTTAAGTATATAGCTCACAAACTACATTTAACTTGTAATACCGCCCTCATCGAGCCACGTAAGCAAGGAACAATCCTGCTTTTCACCTAGATTTAAGACTTAAGCGCAGCTCAATCGAGCCTTCAATAACACTGGTCACTGTAGGATTTCCTCAAACACACTCATATACCCCCTAATCCCCTTATTGAGCAGGTGCATTTGTTGTTTTGAGTCGATATTGTTGGTGCTTGTGATGCTTGTGAATTCTCAAGGGATGTTTGACATATATATGAACTTCTCTGCAGGAGAGTGAAAGGGTTGTCAGCAAAAAAGAGGGAATTGATTTTGCCAGGCAATATGGATGTCTTTTTATTGAATGTAGTGCAAAGACAAGGGTTAATGTGGAACAATGCTTTGAGGAGCTTGTGCTGAAGGTATGAAACATCCGAGGATCTTCCTCATATTTTCTTCATGTTATAAAATTTTGAAGGGACTTGTCATGTGTTGTTTAAATAAATGGAGGAGCACTGAAACTTTGTTTTACTAGTGATATCATATTCTTTGTATTACTAGTGATATCATATCATATTAAGCTCTATGAGTAAGGAAGCTTGGTTGTTGCCTAATACTAATAGCGCTTGATAGTGCTCACTAGAAGAGTTATTATTTGAGATGGTATGGATAGTTTACATATTCATAGCTATAGCTAGAAAAAACTCGAAACGATAGCTGAAGCAAATGTATACCAACATGACAGTGTAGCTTCTTTTGTGGTTTAGTTTGATAGATTGAAATTTACTTTCACCACTTTAGTGGAAAACACCATTTTATTAGGTCTAGTGGGGCTGATATCACATCAATGGTTATTAAGTTATCGACTCTTTAAATTTAAGACGTGTTCAATGTCACGTATTGAGTTTGGCTTAACAATAGGTTTATCATGTGCTACGAGATCTCCACCTTCATTTTACATGCTAACTGACTTTACTGGTGATAATGCATGTTTAGTGTACCTAGCCTTACTATTCTCACCTCCCCAAAAAAAAAAACCTTCTTGAAGGTATGTTTCGGGGGATCTCCTTGGTAAACAACTGGTGGTTTTACTTAAGAGGTGGCAAATGGGCGGTTTGGGCTAAACTTGGGCGAGTCTAAATGGATTGAGTCAATAAATGGGTCATTGCCCAAAGTTTACGTGGGTCAAGATGGGCTAAATAATGGTTGATAACCCAACCCGCTCAACTTGACCCAACTTTTGTTCTTTCGTACATATTACCCAAAGTTATAAAATTTTCTAAAATTGCAGCCACAAATTTTTGAAATCCTAAATTATCGCTAATTAAGCATAATTACCTTCTACTTATATTACAGATTCATGCCAATGTTTCATCATAAACTTTTCCTATTAAACAGTTGTTGAATTAATGCTAATCACGTAGAATTAAATTTAACAAACAACAATTGGAATTATACATATTTTCCTTTCTCACTAGTTACAGCCTCCACCAAAAAAAGAATAAAAAATTATTGAGGAATGCTGCGTATATTTAAAAATGGACTTTTCAATAGTATATCTTTTTCGGTGATTGATTCTTCTCGAATATTTTGTTGTACCGAATATATTTTAGACTCTTTTTTGTCTTGATTAGTTTTATAAGTTTCAACCACTAAATGATTGTTGGTGGCACAAAAAGTTACTGCTACTTTGTAACAGAAACGGTAATCCAGCAGAATCTTCATTTCGTATTGACGGGTTGGCTTTGGGCTATTTAACGGGTTAACTTTGGGCCAACTTTTGTCACGGGTCTAGATGGACTATGCCAAAATCAACCCATCAAGAAAAACCTTTCAAGCCCAACCTATTATTTGTTGGGCGGGTTACATGGGTTTGGGCTATTTTTGCCATCCCTAGTTTTACTTGGCACTTGGGGCAACATTAAACTGGACATCGGAACTTTTTAATTTTACGCTAGAAGAAAGGTTTTCCTCTGGGGAAGGTGGGTTTGAGGTGAACCGGACATTAATCCACCAGTAGTTGGTTACTGGAATACACTCCCTTTTCTGTTTTTGGGTTTTGGGGGGTGTGTGTGAGTGGTTGTCCAACAGTCTTGCTAGCAAATATTATCTCAATGAATTGTGGTTTATGGTTTTATTATTGCTTCCTGGAGCATCCTCCATGCGGTATGAAGCTCAGTTTTATTTTGTCTCAGCTGTCATGTCTTTGCGCTATAGTTTAACATGGATTTCAATATAAATGAAGCCTGTTCCAAGTTTATAAGATGGGAGTCCCTTTTACTCCCTCTCTATCAGAGAGGATGTCTTGGTTGTGAGCATCATAAATTTTGGTTTTGCAGATAGTTGACACTCCAAGTCTCTTGGCTGAAGGATCAGCTGGTGTCAGGAAAAATATATTTAAACAGAAACCTCCAGAAACTGATGCATCAACAAGTGGCTGCTGTTGAGATTACTGTTTTCCTTGATTTCTGCATGCTTTCACATCTTTGGTTTCCCTTTCTTGGTAAATGAAGATGATGTAATTACTTGGAGGTGGCAAACTGTGTTTTGTCCTTCACGCTAGTAGTTTTTCTGACTGAATAGTCTTCTGTTGTCCTCGTCTTTAATTTGATATGCGAAGAAGAAGGTGAAAAATTGAAGTTTCCATAATGACTGAGATAGTGAAGCTCTTAAATTTTTTAATTTTGCTTTATTCCCGTCTTGAAATATGTTTGACAGAGTATTTTGAAATTGTCATAAGACTCCTTTTGCCAAGCCATAACAACAGATATTGAAAAACATAGGTGTGTGATTAAAGTGTTTGGAAGCAAGACTTTTCATCCTCGTTTCGATATGTTGTTCATTTGTTTTAAATTAGAGTATAAGCATTTTCCGTCGAAACAGGTAACTTTTGCCTTGTATTACCTGGTGAATTATTGCGAGCTTGTGTAGTTTGCATGATCAAATTTATTCACTCAATTTTGATTGAAGTAATAGATATTCCGTTAAGCTGTACAAGTTGATTCTTCTATACAGTAAGCAACCTCTGCTTGCCACAAAGAGAAGTGGGTTAATCATATAAGTAGGTAAAATAATCCAAACCAAACAGCGATACGATGCTAATTTCTACCTCTTTTGCTTTCTTATTTTCCATTTTTTCTTCTCTCCTCTTTCTTTCTTCTGATGTGTGTGAACTCAATTTTTGAGTCTGGAAAATAATCAAAACAAGAAAAATGTTACGAATTGTAATATTCGATGTCAAAGACACAATGAACGTTACAATCTAGAAAATTTCACTAGTACCCTAATTGGTCATCCCCGTTTAATTTGTACCAATTTTCTATTAAACGTTTAACTGATACCCAATATATGTTCGCTTCAGACAAAGTTGCTCCTCCTACGCTTCTTCTCCTTCTTTTTCTTCATCTGAGTATTCAAAGGGCTTGTAGATTTGACACTTGTTTAGCAAACTTGTAATCTACAAGGTACATTTTTTCTCTTTAATATAATTTGTTTCGGATCTGTTATGAACAATAAGACATCCCTGATGCCAAAAGAGTAGAACAGAAAGAAGGAATGAATAAATAAGGAAGATACCCACAATACAGGGACCAATGGGATTAATTAGCACCAAAAGTTGATTGCGTGAAAATCTGAATAACGTTCCATATATATAAAAGTGCAGGCAAAACATAACTTCGGTCATATGGCTGACTGAAGCCCATGCAAAAATACATTCGTATATGCCTGTAAGTACATGCAAAATTACTCGAAACTTCAAACATATATAAACTGAAGCACATGCAAAAACTTCAGTCGTATCTGAAGTTCAGACATGATCCCCGACTTCGGACAAAATATGTGGACTTGCAAAGTTTTGTGAAATGTAGGTATAATTCAATAGTGACCCAAAAAGTGGGTATACGTGCATTTCCCCATTACAATCTCTATAATCTCCTTATTCTTTTCAACAAAAAATATTTGTTATCTTGAGCTTGACTGTCACGACCCAATTTCTCCTATAGGCCGTGATGGTGCCCAACGTCGCCGCTAGGCAAGCCAACGGTGAACTACCCATGTATTTATTTTTTTTAACAATTTCAAAATAGTGGATTTTTATTTATTAAGTGAATAAGAGGTGAAAAAATTAATAAAATAAAGCGTGGTGAAATAATTACTCAAAAGCCATCAAATGTCTACCAGCATATTTCCAAGATCTCGTGTCACAAGTGTATGAGCCACTAGTAAAATGTACAAAACACTAAACTACTGTCTGAAATAAAATAGACAGAAAGTAAATGCAAAAGAGAGACTCCTGGTGCTGAAAAACAGACTCAGAAAGCAGCTCACCACTAAGCCTCGGGGTAATGGGGTTGCGCGCCTGAATGGACACCAGATGCACATGCCTCAGATCCTGCACGATTAGTGCAGAATTTTAGAGTGAGTACATAAACAATCTGTATCCGGTAAGTATCCAGTCTAACCTCGAAGAAGTAGTAACGAGGGTTCGACATCGACACTTACTATGGGCAAATAATAAAGTACATAAATGCTAAATAGGCATGGAATATGTGAATAATAAAAATAACACAATTGCAAGTAGTGAATAAATAATTCTTTGACTGATAGTAAATTGTAAAATCTCCATTTAACACATACTAGTTCCGAACCAATTCCGGTCATTAAACAAATTATAACCTCTCAATCCATAACATAATATCAAGTGTAATCGGGCTCCGAGTATTATCACGAACGATTTATGTCGAGGTCGTACGACCCGATCTAGAATACTATGAGCACTGTTGAGGGTCGAACGACACAAACTATAGATGCATCTATTATACTGCCGAGGCGAACGAACCGCTCCCATGAGAGAAAAGAAGTTTACCTCGCTCGCAGAAGTACTTGCGACGCGAGTGGACATGGATTTCTAAGAGTTATTAGTTATTTCTCAATTCTTCCCAAAAATAAGAATTCTAAATTGAAAATTTGCAACTTTAAAATCCCTAGTCTCAGCTCTATTTAAGACAATTAGTATGCATAACAAATATAACATAAAAATTAAAACATGATGTGGATCTAAGACTACCCGGACATTTTATGGAATATAGCTACGCTCTCGTCACCTAGTGCATACGTAGCTCCCCACACAAGTAGTACACAACAAGATACACTTAAGGGGATGAGTTCCCTCTTACAAGGTTAGGCAAGAGACTTACCTCGTTCTCAAGCTCACTTTCGGTCCACAAATCCGCTCAAAATCCTCAACTTGGTGGCAAACAACGCGAAACTAGCCAAAATTGCCCAACCCAAATTGAAAAATTCCTAAAATTCACCCCCAGGTCCACGTGCCCGGCTTTCAAAAAATTTCGTAGATAAATGTTATCCATAACCTCACGAACTCAAATATATAATTTTCACCCAATTCCATAATCATTTTCGTGGTTAAAATCCATTTTTATCGAAAACCCTAGGTTTTTCTCAAAATCCCATAAATTTTATCAATTTCTGTGTTAAATATGCCCATGACCCGCGTATTTAGCTAAAGAATTGATAGGGACTACTTACCTCTTGATGTTGATGAAATCTCCTCACAAATGCTCTCAAAAATCGCCTAAGACCAAGTGAAAAATGAGGGAAGTGAGCTAAGTCCCGAAATAAAAGGCTCTTGCACAGGTCGCAGATATCGCATTTGCGACATCTGGTTCGCAAATGCGACAAAATCATCGCAAATGCGAAGCTGGGTCATCTTTGCCGAGGTCGCATTTGCAACCAAGATCTTCGCAAATATGAAGAGGGCAACTCGCAAAAGCGACAAAAATGTTCGCAAATGCGAACCCCTCAGAGTTCTCCCACCCTCGCAATTGCGGATCCCTCGTTTGCAAATACGAATAAAACCTCGTTTTTGTGAGACCTGCTGCACCAGACCACAAACCACCAAAACTGAAGTTCTTCACCACCTCGAACGCGCTCGAAACTCACCCGAGCCCCCGGGGCTCCACACCAAACATCCACACAAGTCTAAAAACATCATACGAACTCACTCGCACGATTGAAACACCGAAATAACATCAAAAAGCCGCCAAAACGCATGAATCAAATCATGAAACTCAAAAACTTCTAAAAATACTTGCGCGCGTCCGATTCCCATCAAATCAACTCAAAATGACGTCAAATTTTACGTGCAAGTCACAAATCACCATACAGAACTATTCAGAGGCTCGGAATTTCAAATGCACCTTGATAACACCAAAACCTACTTTAAACCAAATTTAAAGGACTTGAAAACCTCCAATGCGCCAACTTCCGATATTAAGCGCCAAAACGCTCCCGGGTCATCCAAAACCCGATCTGTACATACGTCCAAGTCTGAAATCATACCTTCAAATCTGGATTCTGAGGTCGTTTACTAAAAATGTTGACACAAGTCAAACTTAACAGTTTTAAGCCAATATTAAGGAACTAACTGTTTCAATTTCAACCCGAATCTTTCCAAACCCGAACTAACCATCCTCGCAAGTCATAAAACTGTAAAAGCACATACGGGGAGTCTTATTTAGAGGAACGAGAACCTAGAAGGCAAAACAACCAGTTGGGTCGTTACATTGACATTTATTCAAAGGGCTTGAAAATGTTGATTTTGAATCTTCGTCTTGAATTTATATTTGAATTATTCGCCATGAATACTTAGGTGAATATTTCATTTGGATTTTACGCTATGAACAAATGAACTTCAGCTAGGCTGCGCTTGAAATCTTGATTTGTAGTATCGCTCGCTTTGGGTGCTTGTAGAGAAATCCTTGAACTACTAAGCTCTCTTGTAACTTGCTAGCCTTATGGAGATCTCTATAAATAGTTGTCGAAAGTGAAGTAGTTTTGAGTATGTAGACTCAGTCGAGTGAAGTAGTTTTTTTTTCTTATTTGACTTAACATGGGCATGATTCCATTGACTGCTTCATTTGAATTGGGCCACATAAATTGAAATGTGATATTAGTCTGAGCTAATCAGAAATTGAGGAAAAAACATAATTAGTCAATATTCAAGAAAAATCTCAAAATCTTAGCAGGAGTAAGTAATTAACAAAACTGACAACTAATTAACTACATTCCTAACATAAATACTATTAATTAATCAATGGACCTCTCAATCCTTCCCATGTTCCGTTGCTTATTTTTAGTGGAAGTTCTAAAAATGCCAAAAGGTAATTAAGGTGGTAAGTTACTGCACAACCATTAGACCACATTATTGTTCAGTTTCTATTGCCTTTTTTCTTTTCTTTTTTTCCTTTTTGGTTTTCCCGTTATCTTTTTTATTTAAATGAAAAAGAATATGATTTTAAATATGGGAACGTGATGGGAGGTTTTCTGTACATGTTTATTTTTATTGTTATATTTGATTCCTTTTATACTCCTAGAAATAATAAGTATAGTTTATCTAGTATATCATAGTTGTATAAATAACATATCCAATATTTGAAGTATATTATAGTTGTATAAATATTATTATATACTACTTGTATATTACTAGTATATTGACGTATATATAACTAATATAATATAATTATGTGGATATGTGCAGTGATATATGATGTATTTTGGGCATATAATTACTTTTATGATTTAGTATGCCATATATTTATCGTATAAATATTACATATACAGAATATATGCATTGGTATACTACTATTGTAATACATTGTATATAAATGAGTTATCCATATTATACTCCTAAAAATAATAAGTATAGTTTATCTAGTATATAATAGTTGTATCAATAATATATATAATATTTGAAGTATATTATAGTTGTATAAATATTATTATATTGTATACTACTTGTATATTACTATTATATTATATACAACGTATATATAACTAATATATAATATAATTATGTGGATATGCATAGTGATATATGAATTTTTTGGGCATATAATTAATTTTATGATTTAGTATGCTATATAATTATCGTATAAATATTACATATACAGCATACATAAATATTATATATGTAACATGCACTGGTATATTACTATTGTAATACATTGTATATATATATATATATATAAATATATATAAATTATCTGCTCATACTTGTGGCTAACGTTTGTCCATTCTAGTTGCTATTGCAAATACTAATACAAAAAAATGAAGATGGCGAAAAAAAAAATGAATATCAAATTCATGTATTAGAGCCAATAATGGCAAAAGATACTGGCAAAAGAGGCAATAAATTTCAAGGGAAAATGGGAGTTTCAATATAAGAGGAGAGAGACAATGAAATTTATGATAAAACATAAGAGGAGAGAGAGTGTAACAAATTCCATGATTTGTGACTCCTCAATTGTGTGCATAAATAGGATTAGTTATCCTCTGCAGTAAAAGTTGATACCTTATTTATTTTAAATAAATATTATTTTAAAAAATTATATTTCATAGCTATCTTTTGATTCTTATAGCCAAATATTTATTTATGGTCATCTCCTACTCTTAAATCATAAAATACGCCTTGTATTATTTTTCTTTCTCATTCTTTCAGATTTTTCTCCACTCTCTCTCTCTCTCAACTCCAGTCCTTCTCCATGAATACAACCACGATTCTCCCAAATACAGATCGAAACCACGATTCCACTCCGTACGTTAGTGCTCCTTCAAGTCCAGGTCGTGGCCAACCACACAGTGGCTTCTATTACAGTGCTCCGGCGGGTCCTATGTGCTTCGTTTTGTCAACTGCTAGTGTGAAGAAGAATGTTGTTTGCACTTCAATTTTTTCTCCTTCCGAAGATTTCGACTTCTCCGCTAGGCTTACTACCGACGGCGCCGCCGCGAATGGATCCATGAGCTCTGGCGATAAGTTTTTTTTGAACGGCCATATCCGGCCGATGAACAGTGGCGTTTCGAGTCCAAAAATTTGGCCGATTGTATCACGAGAAACAAAACTCTATATAAATCTTCGTCTTCCTCTTCTCTTCGTCGTTCTAGGGTTCTGCTCAATCTGGTAGAGTCCGACATTTTCTCTGACGATATTGATAGTTCATGTATTTCAATGTATCTCGCTGCATTTCATTGTATTCATTGTCTTTTTTTCATTGTATTTCAATGTATCTCGTTGTATTTCATGTATTATTGTCTTTTTTTTTTACTGTATTTTAATGTATCCCGTTGTATTCTATGTATTTCATTGTATTCACTGTCTCGCTATATTCTATGAATGTATTCATATGTTTAATTATGTATTGAGATGTATTATATAATTTCTCTGAAGATTGCTATGTTTTTGGGGTATTTTTCGGTTAAAAATCTTTTTTATAACTGAAAATACAAAATTTATGTGTTATAATTGAGTTTGTTGAGTTATATTAGGAGTCTATTATTTAATTGATTCACTTTTCGTTTAAAAACAGTGTAATCCCCTGTTTCACGCCGTGAATACAGTCGAATACAATAATCTGTTCAGTTGTAATTTCATATTTCATGCCATGAATAGTCGAATACACTCGAATACAAAAATTCGTCTAGCTGTAATCCCTTGTTTCACGCCTAGAAATGCTATTGTATTCATGAATACAGTAGCTTAAATACATCGAATACACTCTAAAAAATCTGAAAACATAGCTAGAGGAAGTAATGTAGTAAATTGTAGCTACAACTAGATAATAACCACTAAACAATAATGGTTTGTGAAAATTTCTCTAATTTATCCAATATATTAATTTTTGGAATTTATCCAGCATAAGACTGCTTACAATAGACCCTTGTGGTCCGGTCCTTTCCTGGACCCCGCGCATAACCGGAGTCTAGTGCACCGGGCTACCTTTTATTAATAATGTAAAAAAAATCTTCGAAATAAACAAATGAAATTATTTTCTTAAATACATTTTTGAAAATGCCTAGCTGTGTAGTATTTTAGAAAACATGGAAAACATATCTACAAATGAGAAAAAAAAGAAAGAGCTAAAAACCCGTGACCCGCGTTAATTTTTTTTAAAAAAAATTAGGCCCCGCTCCGCCCTGTCCCGCAAACATTATAACCCGCCCCGCCCCGCCCCGTCCCATTTGCCATCCCTAGCCTATAGCTCCAGGGATGTTACTTATTTGTAATTAGGAGTTTAGCTCCCAAAGTTGGCAAAAATAAGGTTGAGTATTCGAGAAGGTAGATATCTTTTACCAGTCGCTGGTAGACCAAACATATAGCTTTACATGATACATCTGCCCAAGTTGAACGACCAGCCAGCTGTGTAAATTTTTCTGAATCCAAACAAGTTGTTTCAGCTTTCAACTCTTCAGATACTGTTTCCCTCTGAATGTTCCATAATTTCTTAGTCTGCATCCTAAATCACAAGTTCCTGACAAATCTAATGTCCAAAAGAAACCAAAACTTGATCTCCTTCCACATAATATTTTAGAAAATGCCATTAATTCCTCAGAGAGATTCACCACTCTCAGTAATGCAGGTAGACACAATCTTAGCAGAAAAACAAAAGTAGAGAATATCTGATTTCTGTTTTCCACTGAAAATATTATGTGAATACAATGTCAGAAAGCATTCGATTAAGAATTCTATGTAGGCCAAGTGGAACAGAGAATGCCTATCATGATATCTATATGTGAAAGAGAGAGAGAAAGAAAAAAAAAACTAAAGGTATACCAGCGTGATTTACACTTTGTCATCACACAACAATTGAAAGTAAATTTACAAGTCTATAAGCAGAGACCATAAGTAAAGATCCCCACGACCACAACTCCAAGTGACATGGCCATCCGAGAAGCTTAATCATCACTGGAAGTATGGCGAAGTTGGAAAAATAAGCTAATTACAAGGCCTACATCCTCCTTCAGAATCTTTTATCTGCAGAGTTAAGTAGAATAGTGACATACATCATTCTTAATGCTGGATAAAATGAGTAAGTCTGTCATAAAACAGCAGAGGAGAAGGTGTTCCGTGTTTGCTTAGTTTATATGTTTGTAAGTGAAGAAAGGTAGGCAGACCTTAACAGGTCCATTCATGCGCTCTCAAATCGAACAACTACACAGGTGATGTTGTCAGAACTCCCCCTTGAATAAGCTTCTTCTATAAGCTTACGTGATGCTGCTTCAGCATCTTTTATGTCCTGCACGATGGCCACAGCATCCTGTATGTAATGAAGAGAAGTTAGACCCTTGAAAATTCATAACTAGTTGATGCAATTTCTAGTTGCATAGGAAGAGAGAAGATTAATATGCATGAATATTTTGGACCACTCAGCAAATATCAACATATTAGACACACAACAGCAAAGCTTGCATGTTGAATCACTGCAAAGCTACTGTCATATGCTAACAATCATGTTACAGAAGAAGCTACTAATTTTAAAGAGAACTTTCCTGGTTTGTTACTTTCTTCTACTTGTATAAACAAGGAACGTGTAAAAGTATTACATAAGGCTCTAGGAATCATCCCTAACCAAACTTGAGCTTGCCTAAGCAAAATAGCTTCTCTTGAATATTCACCTGTGGATCGAGCTCTAAGCTTAAGAACCAGTTCCAGCCATTTTTCCGGAGCATAATAATCTCCACTTTCAAACTCCCTGAATATTGGATATATTAAGAAGTCTTTCCCTCTCAATTTCAAGACCAGGACCATGAAAATTTTGAGCTTAAGTTTGAATTATAAAATACAGTTCCTGACCACTAATGAGCTTAGCAAAGATTTTAATAGTAACAGTTTTTTGATATCCCTCCTTTGAAGGACAAGCTCCAGATTCGTCCAAATAAAGACAGAAGAAAAACAAGAAACCCCTCGCAAGATGTATTCAAATTCAATCCTTAAAACCAAGCTCTGAGGTCTCAAGTATACATTTAGCATTGTCATCTTACTAAGAGTTTGTAAGTTGAGGAAAAGTGGTTAGTGTTGAAACACCAAGAAAGGTGTATAACACGTTTAGCAAATGAAACCTAACCTTGTTAGACAGGACATTCCAAAGTCCATCACTTGCAATTATTATAAAATCTACACCATCAATTTCTTCTTCCTGAAAAAGGAGATCAAATATCAATGCACTGAACATCAATACAAATCATCAACTTTGGAAGCTAATTATACGAAAGAGAGAGAGAGAGAGAGAGAGAAATGTAAGTAGCAATATTTCGGTTCAGTAAAACAACTGGGTTACAATATCAGAACAAAACAAGCAAATCAACAACAACAACAACCAACCCAGTTTAATCCCACAAGTGGGGTCTGAGGAGGGTAATCAAAGGGTCAAGATGTGCTAAGAAAAACACAGCATTAATTCAGGGAAACCAAAAATACTTCAGCTGCTAAATACTAGAAAATAAAAGATATAGCTTAATGTCAGTTTCCCCCTGTACGCTAATGTTATAAATGCAATGTGTCAGCTCAAACTTTTTCTACTGAGATACAGTCTACCGACACTCCTTGCATAGGAACTGCCAGACCTCTATGCAAACGTATCTTTCTTCCATCTATAAGCGTGGGGAAAAATAGCAATGTTTTCTCATGAAATGATTGTAAATTCTGATGGTTATGGTCTTCACTAAAACAGTGTGGTGGAATAGGAGAAAAAGGAAGGGCTTTGTATTTCTAGTTTCCATGCCTTCTTCCCTATTCTAAATTTCATCACAGTTCAGGTCAATATGCGCAATTACTGCTCAATTTTCATACAACAGCTACAATGGAGGGCAATTAATGCATTCCTCCAAAACTTAACGGCTGGTCTGAGAAACAAATTAGTAGAGGGAAGAAATACGTTCTGACAAAATATTTTAACACGAGCAGCTTGGTCTCGAGTTCTCACCTCACCCTACCATTCCAAGTGTAATTTTAACCAACCCTTTGTTATGCAATAGTTTCACTTGAATAGCAATTGAATTAACTAGACTAGACAACTTACGCTCACTGCTGCTACTAAAGGCACGAGTGTATGATGAAGAGCTCATTAAGCATCCTACCTTATTGTTGGGAAATGTATTGTCTCACACCGAAGGCTAATTTTTCCTTAATCTCATGCTTTCAAAATGTTTAATAAAATGCATTAGTTGATAACTGAGTTCGTCGGGACGAGCGAGCATAGTATTATGTTTTCATGATTGAGAAAGTTATGTTGAGTTGTGTATGTGGGCAAAAGGTGCCGAATCAAGTTTTAAATGTTTTGGGAGTACACTTAGTAAACTGAGAGGGCGAAGGCTTAGAAACAACACGTGCCAGTGTAGGAGTTGAGTTTGAGTATAAACATGTTGCTAGCAACCTCCATATCAGATCCATAAAAGGTTTTGGTGAGACGGCTCATCTAATCGAGTCAATACCCTAGGTCGGACATTCACACCATGCGGCATTATGGTGAGACGGCGCCTCCAGTCGAGCTGAGAGACTGGATAGTTTGAGTTAGTGAGAGCTTATGCACTCCTTAGGGTTACAATATGAAATGAAAATATTTAAGTTTAAAGTTTCTTACAGGTGGTCATCAAGTTTGCAAATGCTTTATAATGTTGTGATTATGCATTCACATTTTCCGTAAGTATTGCTCACCCTTTTGTGGGGGAGACAGTGATACTCATGAAGTACTTTATTATTATACTCACGTCCCTCTGTGGGGGCGTTCACTCATGTTGTGATTGAAGTGTTGATACTCCGGGCGACTCTACCACCTTCTAGGCTTCTCTTTCACACTCCCAATTTTTGGTGAGCCCACTTTATGCCGTGGGGATTGGTTATTGACTTTTTAATTTTTTTAATTTTTGGGTATAGCCGAGGCCTTGTCACCGGTATTCTTTTAGCCAAGGAAAAACAACCACCATCTTGGTTTTGACACTCAAGCGATCCACCCAACTAAAAAAGATCCATTCAAAGGTTAGATTTCACCACCTCTATCTATCCAACTAGTACTAGCTTGGTGCTCAGAAATGATTGAAGTAGTTGAATAGGAGGATCACTATGACTATAGACCGTGGTAAGTTTATCAAAGACGAAAATGATTTATTTGAAATTATGTATGACTGGTTATGGAGGTACATAAGCTCCATAGACGTTGTAGGTCTAGTTTATGTCCTTTTGTCATTCTAGTGAACTCTCATATTCATGTATCAATAACTATTTAATGTCTTAGGATATTTATGAACTTATGCAAAATGTTTATGAAGAGTTTCATGTTTCCTACTCATGCATGATCATGTTTAGAAAGTTGGTTTGCTCGATGGTAAGTTTGAGACATCAAGTGCCAATCCGTCCGTCCAGTTTTTGGGCATGACATAGGAAGTGGTGTTGGTAGGGTAGATGTAGGTTACCATATGAACCAAAAAGTTCCATTTAAAGAAGCTAAAAACATGATAACTTCCCTTATAATCTCAAACTGCCTTCCCAAATAATACATCACAAGTTGACAGTGGAGAACCATACTTCTGATTAACACCATGCTCTTGAGCCTTGACAGACTAAGCAAATAGAGCAGGAAATGAAGACAAACTATTGCTTCAAGAACAAAAGCCAAAATACCTGAATCTCTGGGTCTGCCACTACATATGGCTTTAGCAGTTTATCTCCAAATGCACGAGAAACAGCTAGTACCCCACCTACACGCCATGTACCTGAAGAACAGAGCAGCAGGACACTGCATTGAATTTAACTAAGTGGAAAAAGAGGATGTAACATATTTACATGCGGTAATAAATTCACTAGGAAGCACCTAAGGCATGCAAGCACGAATATGTAGTATTGCTCATATAAGGCACTGCCAGGAAAAGAAACCACATGAAGCAGTTGCATAATAAAGAAACCACATGAACCACATTTAAGAGCACAAGTTTCAAAGTCTTTCTTTCTTTCTTTAACTCCGTGACCATTTGGAATTTGCCACATATTAAACGGAGGGAGTAATATTTAACTAAACAGTTGCATAATAAATTCTCCTAGCCCAGCAACAGACAATGATTGAGTAGCAAATTTTTGTGAAGCTCAAACTTCACAAATAATGAAGGTTGGTTTTGGAAGATTCTGTATGGAAATGTACAGAACCCGATAGGAAAAACGAGAAAGAATTTGATTACATATAAAAAAGAACGTGGAATAATACAATTCTTCGTGACTTCAGTCTCCGGTAGCATTTACTGGTCCAATCAAGCACCAAGAAACACATACAAAGAGACTGCAACAGACTTTTACCTGCCCAGATGATGAAACCGCCAGCCTGTTCTATCCTTTCACGCTCATCAGATCTGTCAGGCTTGTGATCGATGGATAAAGGAATAGCTGTATTTATTGCAACAGTTATGCTTCACAACTAAATAACAAAAAACGAATAAAATCTTTTAAAAATCTTAAATGTGCAATAATCATTCAACATGATGGAATCACTTCCGGAACTCACTTTCGAAATCTGACGGAAAAAATAATTAAGTTCAGATATGTTGGAATTACATAAGAATATAGACAGCCGCCATCTAGTTCATCAAGATTTTGTGATATACTAGTGAATAAAGCTCAAGAGTTAAGCCCAATGAGAATGATTGTTTTCTTCCCACTCATACCATCATTTAGCAAACTAGTTTGCAGGCACATATATTGCACACCATAAAAACAGTGAATGAAGAATATTTTTTCTTATAAATTTATAATTTTGTAAGACGGTAAATACATAAGTGTATGGGTATAGCGGAATACAAAACTGCTGAAAGTTATTCCATCGGTCCTAAGATATATAGCATCATTTGACAAGTGAATTTAAAATGTTTCTGGTTGATTTTTAAATGTACACTTGGCAAACCAAATTCATGAAAAATTAAAAACAGTTGTTTGCCTTCTCAAATAATAAGTACTCCATATAAGCTGGGTTAGGAGTGTTTTACTTTTAATTTCTCATTCCAATGAATTTGTCATGTTATTTCACTTCCTTTAGTGTTTCAATTCAAAAACTAACAATTGAAGTAACTGAATCTCTTACACCCGATAAGGAAAAAAATAGATGCCTAATAATTCTCTATGTGGTGGTTCTTTTAGAACTGATATTTAAATATATAAAACCAAATATAATGTGTAGTTATTATTTTGTAAATTTCCATCAATTTAGGAGTATTTTTCTTTATTTATTCATTATATTAGGTCAACAATTTTAGTTTAACTTCCTCATCTTTCCTTTTTGTTTCTCTCCGGCGCGATTTACCTCGTGATGGTAAGTTAATTCTATAATATTTTAAGGAATCACACATGTAATCTTTTTGTTTCACTCTTCTATGCTGACAGTAATACAACTAAAAAATCTTAATTAACACCTAAATTGCATAATGATTTCTTCTTAATTTTGCTAATCTAACTTCAAACAGAAATATTCCTCCATTTCAAAAAACCATGTTTCATTTTTAGTCGGTACATAAAAAATTATAAGTACATTTCCTTCTCAATACATACAGCGAAAAATAGGAACTTCACTTAAGTGTCCCAGAAATTTTCACCTTCAATTAAAGGGGATCAAATTAGGTGAACCTTGACGAACAGTTAAAATGTACTCTTTCGCATTTTTCGTACAAAGAGTTCTGCAATTTGTAGTACTTTACTACTTTTCATGTAGGTTCCAAATATCTTGAGAAGTTAATCTTAGTCCAGGTTAATCCGAAAATTGATTTAACAACTTATTATACAAATAATACTAACTCAAATATAATTAAGTAAAGCATATGTTCTCAAAGTTTAACTAAATAATAAGCAACTTTAACGGTGTGATGATCTTTTCCTTGTTAAAACTTTATTGAAAGATTTCAACAGACCACCTATTTCAGTTTTTAGTCACCTTAAGTCAAATAATTTATTAGTGGTTTATAAAGTAGATTTAGGAACTTAAATCTTATAGTTTACCTTATCCAATAAAGTGAACTCAATTCATAATATTGGTACTAAATGAAAGTTAAATTAGTTTAGCTTTTTCTTTTTTGGCACATCTGCATTGAATATAATTGCCTAGCAATTATTTGAATATTATTCCATAAAAAACAAATCTAAACTAATTTGTCAGATTGAAGTTTTATTTAGATTAAACATTATCAAGATTATACGATTTTTAATTCTGATGGTGTTTGGTGTGAAAGATTTATCTTGTCCGAAAAATGTTTGATTTCACAGCAATGCAATATGGCGTAGTAGTTTACGATTTATTTTCAGATAATAGAGAAAATCTAAGAGAATTAAATTCAATGTCTTATACTAATTTATTTTGATTATTTGATTTTATGCTTGGTGGTATTTGATTGTATCTATTATATTTTCTAAATTTTTAAATATGCTTTTCCTAAGTAATTGCCCCTCTTATTATGTTTATGGAATACCATATATTAGCCATATTAAACTTTTGGAAACATAATTAATCAATCAACCATTCAAGCAATACCAAATATTTCCTGAATTTGAAAAGAAAAATGGATGCTCAATTCCGCTCCAAAATTTTGGAAAGTAAAATACGGGGGACCAAAACACTAAACTGGCAAATCATTGAGACTTCATAGATAGTATAGATAAGAAACATCCAATTATACCTAGTCTTCTTCTTATCAAAATGAGTAAAGATCTTCTATTTGTAACCCGTATACAAAAAAGTATAAAAATAACCATGCTAATTAAGTTTCCTACCTACAAACTGCAGAAATCATCTATACATATCATGAGAACTTCAAACACATAAGAATAAAAAATAATCCTTTTTTAGGTAAAGAATTTATCCTTGTTCATTTTTTCTTCTTGATAGCCGAGAAATCCCAAGGGATGGTGGCACATGGTTTGAAACTCGGTGGATAATGGGTCTGCACCTCTAACCTTCTCCACTTAAATACCGGACTTTTGTCTACAGCAGAATTCGAACCTATGACGTGCACCTAATCCACATATCACGTGTTGCGCTCGTACCACTAGACCAGAGCCCTAAGACAGAATTTATCCTTATTTTCACTATCAACTATTCAGATCTTTGACTAACATTTGCATTTTCTCTGGCCTTCTTTTTGTTGGTCCTTTTTTCTGCTAATAAGATTATTTGTTACAGCCTCTATGTCAACTTGCAAGACACACCAATTAGGAAAGATGGCCAAAGAAGAAAATCAAAGACTACAACATAAAGAAACGTGGCAGATTCCTGAATTATCTTATTTCCCTATAAAAACAGGTCAAGCATTTCACAAATTAGAATTTTTAAAGCTCTTGTGCTCACCTAGAGCAAAAAGATTTCTTGGAAAATCTGAAATGTACCCAGTTATTGTTATTTTGTTTTCTCAGGTTTATATACTTTCTTTAAATGGGTAACACTCACCTTTTTTATCAAATAAAGTAAACTTTCATTGATATGGGAGAATGAAGAAAGAGCTGAAAGTTGCAAATGTAGTTCCAGAATCACAATTATATACAGCCCAAAGGAGTACTTCATATAAATCTACTGAAACACTTCCTCCCCTGTGAGTTCTGCCACTTTATATGTACTTTCCTTGATAAAACATTTATCTATAACAAAGATAAGCCACAAAAGAAAAATAACCAACCTTGCGATAAACCAAGCTATATATATGCCTCTCTGAAAACCAAGCCGTGTTTGTGAAAATTTTGCATATAATTATATAGAGACAAGCAACAAACCTGAACCATCTCTACAAGCGACGACTCTAGAGTCTCCCACATTTGCAACAACCAATCTATCACCTAAAAGAACAGCAGTTGATGCTGTTGAACCAGCATCTTTTTGCTGGCCTTTTTCTTCGTTAAGGTAATCGGCGTCGGTCTGCTTAAATGCTTCAACTGCATTCAAGAGCCTTTCCCATTAAATGATACAGAAAACAGAAGATAGGATGAAATTAGAAATTACGCAGAATATGTCTCCTCTGATTCATACCTATAGCTGACTTCGTATCTTTGATAAAATCAGGATGACCACTCAAATTCTTAAAGAGGTTGTTCTTCAGGTATTCTGCCGTTCTTGAACCACCGTGACCTAATAACAAGCAGAATATAAAGGGATAAACAATTATCGAGGTCACTAAAGTGTTTTTTCATGCGTTGATTTTCCTATCTACAACAATTAAGATGACATTACATCAAGAATTACACTCTGAAAGTAGAAAAGGCCTATCCTGAAATGATATGCAAGAAATACTGAGAGATACCGTCAAAAACACCAAAGAATGCCACCATTTGACCATCGACTTCTGATATCCTTGTCTCATAAAAGTCCTCCATGGAAGCCCGTTTCCCTTTAAAACTAGCATATCCGTAGCTGAATTTAGCACTTTTGTTTCCAGTCAGAAAGCTTCAAGAAAAGAAAAAAAATCAGTTAGTTTCTTATAAAAGCTCACCCAAAACATATCCTTAGAAATGAATAGCACTGCATTAATTGTTGCTCGCCACAACGAAGATACAGCCATATTGAAAATCTAAATATCTGAACAAAAGAAAATGCATTTATCAGTCAGAATTTGAATGTTAATATCCACAACCAAAACAGGCAACCATGCTCAAGTTCAAGACATAACTTGGACAGTGACCGGCTCTTTAAGCTACAGAACATACCCCACAGTGGAGTATTTTGATTTCATACTACATGGGTAAGTTTTTAACAAAGCACTATTAGGAAACTGGATTTGGAGACACATGATGGAAGATCAGGGTAGAGGAAGGTCAGTGATGAGATATGGAGTCCAAGGAAAGGGAGGACCAATTACATCATATTGCTATATGGAATTGCTCATTCAATGAGAATAATGAAAGGATGGAAGGACATTTATAAGAATGTCACTTTCCTATAACCAAAATAGGAAATGGACCCATAATCAATTTATGGAACAGAGATGGCGCATGGATGCCTCTTTCTGTGGATTTTTTCCATGTCTTTCAGTATATCTCGTCAGCGGATGGCAATAGCGGCCGGGCCAGCAAGAACAGCAGGAGAGTATCTTCTTTAATTTTTATTTTTTGGATAAGTACAGCAGGAGGGAGTATTATCGAATCAAAATCTCTCAAAATAGACCTAGGTTTGAAGCAGAAATAGAACATATTTGCGGCTTCGTGTATGGCGCAGAGATAATACTTTGATATGTTAATTCCCCAACTAATTCTTGCTTCCCAACAGTATAAGATCGTAGCTAAGGTTTTAAGGATGAATGGAGACCAAACAGAAGAATGATTCCTATTGACATTATGCAACGATATATAGATTGAAGAGATACACTTTATGTATGGAAAAAGCTTTTAATTGAAGTAATTCTCTGCCACGTCTTGTTTCCGCTTGTTTAGTTAGGATATCATAATCTCATGAGGAAATCACTTATCAAAGGCGCCTACTTTATATGTTCATATTACACCTTTGGTAAATACTGCCCCCCAACTTTGTAAATCAAAGAATACTTTGGAAAAAGTTGTAGAAAAAACTAACAAAATCCAACTTTACACCATAATTTCGAGTATAAATAGCAACTGCAAACTCTCATTATCCTTTCTCACACTACAAAAAAATAATCAAAATAATCATAAACACGGAACAATTAACGAGCAGTCCATAGTGCAGTGGGGAAAAAAGTGAAGAGCCACGATCATTTCTCGAATCATAAAAAAAAAAAAAAACTAAAATAACGATGGACAATTTACAGCATTAACAACAACTAACAGCGAATAAATTCAGCGGAAAGAAAGAAAATAAAACAGGAGAGCAATAATGCAGTTAACCTAATACCGCCGCCGCTAAAGAGGGCATTGGGATCAATAGAAGGAATCATGACAGTTGTTGACGGCGCCTGTTTCATCTGCGGCGGCGCAGTGGGCTCTTTCGGTGGTTGCCGTGACGGTGTCGCTGCCGGTGCCGGCGAATGGTTCTCCCCGGACGGTGGAGAAAGTTCTGGAAGGTTACGATCGGATTCTCTCTTGTCAACGTTCATCATGGTCACCGCATTCGGTTTTTTTACTACTTCTTATATATTTATTAGATTTTTAAAAAAAAATGGAATCGAATTATGGACTGCTAAATTCGTTTTTATTTTTTAGTTACCTTTTCTGCCCCTTAATCCTAACTGCTTTCTCTGTACTCCCTTCGTTTTTTACTTTCCTTTTTTGCGTATAACGAAAACAACCTGTGATAAACTTAGAAGAAGATTCTGCACCACAAATACAGTTAAACCTAGAGAGAGAAAAAATGCAGTTAAACCTAGAAAAAATTAATGTCCTTGGGCTTGGACCATAAAATTTGTTCAAACTGATCATATATTATTCGAGTGATCTAATAATAAATCAATTATTAATCTTTCGAGGGATGTACACCAACAAGGACAAACCCAGCATATTCCCACCAGGTGAAGTCTGGAGAGTATAATCTGTATGCAGACCTTACCCCTATCTAACAGGTAAAGAGGCTGTTTTCAATACATCGTCGGCTTAGGAAGGGTAATAAGAAAAAGAGGAAAGCAAGAAAGGAAGAAAGATGGAAGAGAAAAGAAAAAGGAAGCGATAAAAAATAAGTAATGCCAAATAATAGCAACAGAGAATACAATATTTGAGGCGAACAAAACAACATAATGTAATAAAAGTCTGAAGGAACATGCGTGCTACTTAAGACTATCGGTGAGCAACTAAAAACTACCTACTAACTTTCTACCTTAACGATCAACCTCCACACTCTCCCATTAAGCTGAATCATCGTCATATCATATCTAATCGCCTCTCCCCAATACTTTTTAGGCGTACCTCGACCTCTTCTCGAACTCGCTTTTGAGGGATCTAAAAATATAAAAAATTACTTATATTGATAATGCATATAATTTTAAACTCTTTAAAGATATTACATTTTCATCTTCCACTTCATTCAATTCTTTTAGTTGAAGCAACTTTGAATTTCAGCGCACACAATTTTTTTTTAATATAAACTACGATACAGTATTAAAGAATTGATTCTCATAAAATAGTATAATCAAAAGTTATATTCCATGTTGGTTTAAACTGCTATGTTTAAACAACAATTTTATCTCAAACAATATTTGCAAGTTTTATCATCAAAACATTTTTTTGGAAATTGATGTTACAAAATTAAAACAAACCAATTAATTGAATTAGACAAATTGTAATAAGGCACTCACAAAGAATTACAATTTAATTGAAAATTTCAAAAAAGTAATGACTATTCAAGATTGCTTTATTTTCATATATTGTGTGTAAAAATAAAATTATTTCAAATAACAAAAAACTAAAACTACAAAACCGTATAAAATTATCAAATGTGACCTCACAAAACCCCATTTTCTCACACTTTTCCCTGGTTCTCAAGACAAAAATTGAGTAAACAAAAAAAATTTATCGAACTCAAAATACCGTTTCATATGCAACATTCGGCTTTTGTTGTAGATCTATTTGACATCATTCTTCTACACAAATCTTCAACTTTCACCATTATCTTTGATTTGTTCCCCAAAATGTACTGTTAGTAAAGCCACTGTTTCGCAGATTTACTCTGAACAAACACTCGAAATTTTGTTTTAGTTAGTAGTCGCCGGAAAATGAGGAGGAGGAACTCGGATTTCCGGCGGCCGGTAAGGCGGCGATTCTCCAATGTGTTTTGGCTAACTGTGTGTGGATTGGCTATATTGCTGCTCATCATTTTGCTCAGCAGAGAAACTCGCGATTCGTCGTCTAGATTGGTTTATAGTAAGGTAATATTCATTGTTATAGCATTTACAATTTGCTGATTTTTTTTTTCATCTGTTTTTAAGCTAAGAAATCTTTTTTTTTCCGTGGAATTACTTAGATGAGTTTGTGTCGGTTATGGAATTTTGAGCTTTCGGTTGCTCAGTTTTCCATTTAGAGTTCTCAATATTTTGTTTTACATCCTAATTTATATAGATTTTGATTTGTAATCCAAATAGCTCTTTGTTTCAATGTGATCTCTTAGGTGGGCATAGAACCAATTCACCAGATCTAGTTATTATATTGTACCATTATTAGGTGTTATTGTCATTGCAATACTTGGTAAATGATGGTTATTTTGGCTTAGGAATTGGCTATATAGCAACTAAGGCGGCATGTTGATCTACTGAAACAACAAGGAAACGGTGGAAATATTGTGAAACTTCTTATGGAAAATGAATTTACCTCTATATCCAAAAATCACTTTATGCTGGTTGGTTTATTTTTGTTTTGTTTTAAAATGTTAAGTATGAAGTTTTTAATTCTTCCAAAGGTATATTCCAAGTGAATTTGAAGTAATTTTTTCTATTCGAAGAGCACGCAATTCTGTCAGGATATGTATCAACCCCCCACACCCCAAAAAAAAAGTCCCTTATCACTGGTGTTTTAGTGCCTGACAACGAATTAGCAGATAAGTTTTGTCAACTTTTCTTTTTCCTATTACCTTTTGATATTATTGTCGTGGGACGAAGTGTCAAGAAGTACTTTTGCTCTATATCATGATTTCATTGATTAATCAAAGAGATCATGACTACATTTAGCCTTTTAGGGTGAGTTTGTAGCTGAGTTTATAAACCAATTTGATGTTATTTCAGTTCATGAGAGTTAGGTATTGATTTTTGCAAAAGCTGTAAAGCTGAAAGATATCTTATGTGGTATGGGTAGTGTTTAAATATATTTGGCTTCTTTGAGGCTTCAAACTGACATATATGTCTTTCTGGAGTTTAGGCTATCATGAAGGACTCTTGGTACTGATGGATAAAAGCAAATTTGGTCAAAGGACCAAGAAAAGAAAAAAGAAGAGGATTATTCTTGCGTAAGACATTTAGGGTACCATAAAAGTCTACCAAATTAATGCCCTCAGTTGACTAAATCTGCTTCAAAGATGAGTAAGATGACAAACAAAGAGAAATAAGTTAAACATCCTACTTTAGGACATGGAAGATTATAGCACTATGTAGTCTCTTTCTACCAAATTGAACCTTTTGGGAACATTGAGATGTCCAAACATGTTGGATAGTTCCTAAATTGAAAATACCATATTGTACTCCCCCATTTCTTGAAGAATTAGATGAAACCGATAGTTGTCCAATTAATATATAATTAATTGCGGCTTTCACATTTTCTTAATTTAGCATTAAACAATACGATACAGTTTGATTTTTATTTAAGTGGTTCCTTTATCAAGCTGTGATAATCAGACATACGAAGCAGCTTGATTTGAGAAGCTTCTTAGTAAAGGCGTAAATATTCCTAATCGGGGAGAAGAAAGTTAGATAAACAAAAAGAGAATGTGTGTTGACAACATCTGGGAATGTATTTGGAATTTACTGATTCTATGGCGACTTCTTTTTGCAAAAATCTTTTCTATAAGCGTGGACCTTTGTCCAGAAATTTATGATACTTCTTTGTCCTTTCTTTTCTCTGGCCTCTCCAATCTTACTTTTATGAACTTAAAGCTTTTCATTCAACTATAGATATTTATCCATTTGGAGCAACGGTTAAGTTGTCTCTGTGTGACCTATAGGTCACAGGTTCAAAATGTGGAATCATCCGATTATGCTTGCATCAGAGTAGGCTACCTACATCATACCCCCTTGGGGTGCGGGACTTTCCCGGACATTGCATGAATGCGGGATGCTTTGTGCGGGCTGCCCCTTTTTAGTGCTTTTTTATTGCCAACATTCTTGTGGGATTTTACTTGGTTGTTGTTGTTGTTGTAACATTCTTTGCTGCATTGTTTCTAGGCCAAAATGTTATCTGCTTAACTGAAATCAAAGTGAAAAAGGAAAAAAAGCTGTTGGTGATGCTAGAAACTTGAATAGGTTCCCCGTTAATGCTTAGTATTTTAAAATGTGAAAAATGCACAACGAACCAAAATCTGGTGGAGCTTCAAGTACAAGAGAGCGACTAAGGAGCAGCTTTAGTGAAAAAACACAAACAAGGGGAAAAAAAGAAGAAATATATATGTTGCGCAAGAAAAACAATTGTCTACCAAAACAACACACAAAGGAATTGAAAAAACTACGATAAATGACATATAACAACAACAACAACAACAACAACTACGACTCAGTCTCAGACAAGTTGGAGTTAGCTATATGAATTTTCACTTCATCATCCAAGCTCAATTCATGTCCTTATCATACTAAATTAAAAAAAAAGTAAAAAAAAAAGAATAAGTTAATGTATATAAATATAAATAATAGTAATATAATAACAATGGTAGAAGTTCTCTAACAAGAAGTGAAGTATATGAAGTGAAGTATATGAAGTTCTCTAACAAGAAGTGAAGTATATGAAGTAAAGATCATGTCAATGAAGTTCAACAACCATTTTAGATCTGTTTCCAGATGCAATACAATGCAATTTTAAGTTTCTGCCGAACTTAGTGTTTAGTTTTCCTATACTAAATTTCTAAGGTCAAGCAGGCCCCCATCGTCTAGTGGTTTAGGAAATCTCTCTTTCAAGGAGGCAGCGGGGATTCGAATTCCCCTGGGGGTAGGAATTCGTAGTCTTAATCACTAACTTATTTGTTTATGATGTTCATATAGCATTTGATATAACCCTTTGCTAGGTGTACTCATTGTTTGATGCCGCTTTATTTAAGACAGGCCCATGGTCTTTAGGACTTAAATGCACCTCAAATGAGTACAACTATACTATTAATGCTTATTCCTGAGATTCTGTCCCTCTACTCATTTGAGAATGAAAAAAATTGTGGCATTCTGGATAAAACACCATAGGTTATGTGCCATTTAGAGATTAGTGATAATTCCAATGCTGATGAGATATTAATTCTTATGACGTTCTGCCCGATCTGAATAATACTGTGCTGTAACTTGTGTGTAGTGGTACATTGATTAAACAATAGGAATTGGGCACTGGATTCCTTATTTACATACCAAGACAGTTATATATCTTTGGAGGAAGGATTTAGTAACTCATTGGCTGAAGCCTGTTGCAATAGAGATTTATTAACTTATTTGATAGCTGCAGTTTGTTTTTCCCTCTGTCGGACAGTCTCTTGTGAGCTTATGGAGAAATCTGAATGTGTCCTCTTATTCATTTCTTTGCAGAGGCCATATAGACATGATAGAACTGGGGATGGTCTCAACATCACTGAAGAAATGCTGAGGCCGGAATCAATGGCAAGACAACTTAATGATCAGATTTCTCTCGCTAAGGCAATTGTCGTAATTGCAAAAGAAAGCAACAACCTTCAATTTGCATGGGAACTAAGCGCTCAAATCCGCAACTCACAGATGCTTCTTTCTAATGCTGCATCAAGAAGAAGTCCCTTGACTAACAGAGAATCAGAAAATGCAATTCGAGATATGGCACTTCTGCTTTACCAAGCCCAGCAATTTCACTATGACAGTGCAACCATGTTTATGAGACTGAAAGCTAAAATCCAAAGCCTTGAAGAACAGATGAACTCCTTCAGTGAGAAGAGTTCAAAATATGGACAAATAGCTGCTGAAGAAGTCCCTAAAAGTCTGTACTGCCTTGGTGTCCGGTTAACAGCTGAATGGTTCAGAAGTTCAAATTTGCAGAGAAAACTCAAGGAAGAAAAGCAAGTAGCTGCCAAACTTGTGGACACCGGTCTGTATCATTTCTGTGTATTTTCTGACAACATCCTTGCAACTTCAGTTGTGGTGAATTCGACAGCTATGAATTCTAAGAATCCTGATATGGTCGTCTTCCACCTTGTAACTGACGAGGTGAACTATGCTGCAATGAAGGCATGGTTCACCATGAACAGTTTCCGAGGAGTGACTGTTGATGTACAAAAGTTTGAAGACTTTAGTTGGTTAAACGCTTCATATGTACCTGTTCTCAAACAACTTCAAGACTCTGACACCCAGAACTACTACTTCTCTGGCAACCATGATAACAGCCGAACTCCGATCAAGTTCAGAAACCCTAAATATCTATCTATGCTTAACCATCTGAGATTCTATATTCCAGAAGTTTTTGCTGCACTGAAGAAGGTTGTATTTCTTGATGATGATGTTGTAGTACAGAAGGATCTTTCAGCTCTGTTCTCCATAGACATGAATGGCAATGTAAATGGTGCAGTGGAGACTTGCATGGAGACATTTCATAGATATCACAAGTACCTAAATTATTCTCACCCACTTATACGTCAACATTTTGATCCTGATGCATGTGGGTGGGCCTTCGGGATGAATGTTTTCGATTTGGTTGAGTGGCGAAAAAGGAATGTTACTGGCATATATCATTACTGGCAGGAAAAGAATGTCGACCGCACTTTGTGGAAGCTTGGCACACTACCGCCTGGACTGCTGACCTTCTATGGATTAACAGAGGCTTTGAATCCTTCATGGCATGTTTTAGGTTTGGGTTACACGAATGTTGATCCCAAATTGATGGAAAAGGGGGCTGTGCTGCATTACAATGGTAACTCAAAACCCTGGTTGAAGATAGGTATTGAAAAGTACAAACCTCTCTGGGAAAAATATGTTGATTATGGTCATCCTTTATTACAACTATGCAACTTTCACTAAAGTTGGCATTATTGATTTATGGTAGTTCTGATAGAAGTGGTGCTCATTGATAAATTTATCGTTCTGGCAATCCTTGAGGGATTCTGTGAGATCAGAAGGTTTTAACTATTGTAAACTCTGTATTTAAACAGTTTTCCAGTTTATTGTAGTATAGACTTACTTAAAACATCAAGGCATCAAAATTGTCATATTCTCTTGTTATATGATTCTATTAGTCAGAATGGATATGTTGATTGATCTGGCCTGTTGGGCTAGTGGCTAGCATTTTTGTTTTGATCAAGTGGCCAGACCAGTTGTGGAAAATGCTTTCTGAGTCATCCAATTACCTTAGTTTTTCCACATAAAAAGAAGTAAGAAATTATCAAGAAGAAGTATTACCCGAACCCGATTATGGAAAACAAATCCGCAACCTTTTGCCGTGCAAGAAAAGGGTAAAATCTAATTTTATAAACCTACTATATTTAATCTGATAGGAGTAATTTAATTTTAAACGGTACAATTATTAAAAAAATTCAGTGTATGCATTAGTCTCTAGAAACGTGCCTCACACGTATGAGCTGTCAATAGTTACAAAATTTATATCCAAAAAATTACAATAACCTTGTATATTCATTCTATCTCTTGGGCTACGACAAGGTCAGTTTGAGACGACCCAAAATAAAGAATTATTAATTCATAAAAAGCTCAAATCTTTATATGCAAATAAGTTATAGTTTGAATGAAGGATATCCGATCCGTAGAAAATTTCTTTTGCATTTTGTTTTTGAAGTTTCGTTTGTCGCAGCTACTTTGTGAATCTTGAAATCTGATTTTGTTGGTGAAATAGCACAATTATTTAAGGCATTCATTATAGAAGAATTAACCCAAATAGCCGTCCATCCAATTGCTTAAACTAAAAAGCTAGAAAAAATAAATAATAAATATGACCAACTATTCGTGCAAAGATCCCCTTCGTTATATCCCAAAAAATATAATCTAAGTGTAAGGAAAGATATGCTACTTTTCTTTTTGTGTCAAATTCTACCTCACTTTTACAAATATGACAAGCATACGCTATATATTCACATCCCTTTATTTCTTACAGCTTTTATATATCTTGTTTGGTGCATCATTGAATTAATATAGAAAGAGAAATTTTTTTATGGATAAGAGAGAGAGAGTCTAACTGGCAAAGCATTAAATAAGAGTATTCCACATTTTTTTTTATAGAACTGGCAAAAAGCATTAAATGAAGTGACAAGCTTTTGCTTTTTCTTCACCCCTGTCCTCTGTTCTTTTTCATATCTAATTTTGCATTTTAGAGTCACCAACTCTTCTTCATCAGCTCATTCGGTTAGATTTCTTATTCTTTCGTTTATATAGGGTTTTGCCTCTAGTGTTATGGGTTCTTGTTGTCTTCTTTATGGTTCTGTATTAGTGGTAATGTTTTTGCTTTTGATTAATTATGTTATTACCTGCATAATTCATGATGTTTGTGCTAAGTTGAGATGTAGAGGTTGAAATCTACTTTGTCCACATCTTTTAGGGTGGAAGGGCTTCATTCACCACACTCTCTATATAAGGTTAAGCTTTTGTTTTAGTATTAATAGTATTATGTTTTGAATCCCGTTGACACAATCTAACACCCTAGCTCTGTTGTCAAGAGGGTTCAAAAGATCATTAACGGGTCGTTTGCTTCAGTTTTAGGATATCCCATGACATTTTTTATCCTACCTCCTATATTGAATGTTTGTAGGCGTTTGGATATAAAAATTGTAATTTTTGACAAAATAGTAGTTTGTGGAGTTAAGTTGAAAAATGATATTTTGAATTTGAAATTTTGTTTGGACACACATTTCACTTGAAAAAGATTGCAGTTTTGTGAGCGGGGAAAAAACTTTATTTGGTTTTTGAAAAACTCATTTTTGAAAAATTTCCAAAAACTTGCTAAATTTCATGGACAAACACATTTTTAAAAAAAAAAATTGATAAAAAGGAAATCTTTTTATGGACAAACGGGGCCTTAGATAATACCAAACATGGGATACCTATAGCCCAAGTTTTCCTAAGTTTGATAATTTGATCACATGATAATACTGCTGCTTGATTGTTTTGTAATTGCACTTTGTGTTGTATTATTGCCTGTGTTCTTGATTCTCTTTCAATATATGTTTTGTCATTGTGTTTCTTATATACCCGAGATTTGCTTATATTTCTAGGAGATAAATTAGGGAGCAAAAGACCACCAGTATAGTATGGATGGTTGTTGTCCTTTACCAGAAGATTTATTAGTGGAAATTCTATTGAGGTTGCCAGTGGGATCACTCTTGCGTTTCAAATGTGTGTGCAAGCATTGGTATGCTCTCATCAGAAATAGAAGTTTCATAGAAAAGCATTTTCGTTACAACAACAATCGTGTCCGTCTCCTCATTTGTAACTTAACAATATCAAATTTATCAAAGTCCGTTGCTTTTAGCTTGCTCCCTGGCAAAATAGTTCTAGGTGTAATCCCTGAACAAAAAACTCTCTATCAGTTTCAGAGGACTGATTTCATGTCCATTACTGGCCCGGTTGATGGCTTATTCTTAGTACAGAAACCGTTTTATGACGACAATGTTTGCTTGGCTTTGTGGAATCCTTCCACCAGAGAGTTCTGGCCTCTGCCTCCTGTGTCTTTTGAGCTTCAGTCAGAGGATTATGATGAACAATTTGCACTGGGGTATGACCCGTCTACTCGAGATTATAAGGTTGTATGTATTCGAAGATTTTTGGATAACATTGGACAAGGTGCTTTCACTCGAGTCTTTCTCAGTGTCTATTCGTTACGCAACAACTCATGGAAGAACCTGAGATCTGAAATCCCTTCCTGTTGCCACTTAAATGAGTCCATTGGTGCCACTTATCTCAACGGGGTATATTATTGGCTCTCAGGGGGCCTAGACAAAGTCTGCAGTATACGCTCATTTGACATGGGCAGTGAACAGTTTGGGGAGATGCGCGTACTAGATATTCCAAAAGCACGGTGGGGAGCACTTATGTTGCGTGGTGACTCGCTTGCTATCTTAGTTTGTGACCACCCTGGTAAGGCTATGACATCCATATATGAAGTGTGGGTGATGAAACAAGAGGGTAGTTGGACCAAAGTTCTTACTGTTCAACCTCTTATAGATGCTCATTGGCCTCACGGCATCTGGGAGGATGATAAGATGATTTTCAAAATCACTGAAACTTCACAGCTGGTGCTATATGATCCTACTACAAGAGAAGTTACAGAACTTGGATTTCAGCTGGACCGAACCTGGGGTTACTGTTGGGTTTTCAATTACAAGGAGAGCCTAGTTCCAATAAAGAGAGGAAACGACAACCACGGCCAGGACAATGCAGTCGAGCAAATTGACCACTTCTTCAATATAGATTACGAAGAAGATCCAGGCCTGTTGGTTGTTACATAAAATCGAACACTGCATTTTATCTTAGTTTGAAACAGAATGTCCACAGGAAATAGAACTAATCTAGTTTCCCCGAGCTGTATTTCCCATATTAGTAATATGTCTGTAAAGCCCCGGAAGTATGGAAGAGTAGCAATTATTTGCAGATGAAGAATTGACAGAAAAACTATACCTATGGGTTGGTCTTGGTTCTGTAATGGCTTGAAGGTTAAATTGACAAGGATGTATGTGATGATATATGCATATTGTAGGATGCTGCATTTATAGTATGGGGTTAGTCCAGTTGATGTTAGTTTTGTTTGGTCCTTTGGCTAATGTCGCTCCTATGATACTTAAACTCTCATTTTTGGAATTCAACACATCACTTCTTCAATGATATTTAAAACTTGCCAGGTTGGGGTAATACACCAACACTTGTGTGGCCTATTTTAGAATTCTTATTCTTTTGTATAGTCGGGTTGCGACCCGAGTACATCGATACAAAGACGGATGCAGGATTTAAATTCTATGAGTTCAATCTTTTAAGATTTTTCGCATTTAATTCGTTATATTTTTAAAGTTATGGGTTCACATCTACTATTCGTTGCAATTGTAACGATAAATTTATACTCTGCGACAAAAGTAAGGGGTTCAGCCGAACCCGATACCAAAGGGATGGACCCGCCCATGCATCGATGTATTCTTTTGGCACTTGCAAAGGCTCTTGATTAAGGTACATGATGGTTTTATGTCCATCTCCGCGACCTATATGATTATGTTGATGCATGGGAACCTGGTTGACCCAGGCCAAAATTTAGATTTAGGTTTAACCAATTAGATTTAATAATAAAATAGAGTTAATCTTAGCCAATATTAATATCCAATAGATATTTTAACCGATTTTATGACAAGGTAATACGAGTATTGTCTAAGTAGCAATAACTGATGGTAATATGGTTATATACAATGATCCTAAAATGGAGGTAGCATTATATAACAATAAATAGCAATGAATAACATTTAAGCAACATAAAAGCATCTGAGTGATCACCCGAAAAGGTTGAGATTCTTTGGTTATCTTTCTGATAATGATGAATGATTGGGAGAAAAGTTAGACAAGAATCTAAAGAAAAAAGTATAGTTTGTATGTGTATAATAAAGCAAGAGTCTTCAGAGAATGTCAATGTGTTGTCTTACAAATGAGTATTTCATGTCTCCTATTTATAAGGCGACATGCGCCACAAAAACCCTAATAGTACAGATTCGCTGGAATATCCTCTTTGAAGTCTTATCCTAAAACTAGCCGTTATTACTCTGTTCAAAGAGGATGCTCATCGTGGACCTTGATCTCTGTTTACTCCTCGACATGTCTTGCTGGATCAGTTCGACCTTGAATGTGCCTTTTGTCGAAGTCGTATCGGGGCATCCCTCGCAACCCTCTTAATTCTATATGGTCGAAACATAGCTAAGATAATTCTTAGGACCTTTATATGATTTCATGCTCGCATTATCGATTGTGTATTCTGTTGCATGTGGTTGGTGGTACGTGACTCTTGCATCCCTTAATTATGTTTTTCCCTCAATAAGGGATGCTTTCGATTGTACAACTCTCTCATGTTTAATAAATAACATGCATAACATGAGTCTATTCCCAAGCTCGTAGAAATACAATAAGTTTTCGTACCTCTAACTTAGAAATTTCTATATAGTAATGTGCCAATGAACGTCAAACCGAAACCTCCCATCCATCAGAGCTCTGCTTCTTGAGTAACTGAAACTAGTAGCAACTTAATAAAGTATCAATTTGTTACGAATATATTGAATGAATATAGAGAAGAATTTTCGTATTATACTAACAAATTAAACATCCAAGTCTTCTGTGCTAACTTCTGCGCCAGACGAATATGACAAGTATAGTCTAAAATACTTTTATTTTTTCACTAAATATGTGACACAACAAGCAAAATAAATAATGAGAAACGTCAAAATAAAAGTTTGCATGGAGAGTAAACAAACTAATCCATGCCAAATATATTTTCCTTAAAATTTTAACTTTCCTTTATCTCCACCCCCCATATCTTTTGGTGATTGTCTGTAGCGACTGCAAAAGTGAGTTCCACGCATGCTATGTTGTTCATCTGGGGCGTTGCAGCTGCAAATTAAACTTGCACTTTTATTTCTTTTTCCCGTTATGAGGTTTCATTTTTGTTGATTTAGTCTCTCCCCTTTTATGTTTAGCAAGATAAAACTAATTAACCTCTCCGACTGTTTTTGTCTTTTCAGTTTTACTAAGTTTGAACACGTGTTGCTTGTTTGTTTAATTTTACTTTTTATTTTTTCTATTAAATCCTGTTTTCTTAATCTGTTTTCTTTCAGTATGTTTATAAGCAGGGGCGGCTCAACTGATCTTGTGGCCTAAGGCGAATCCATATTGATAGGCCCTTAACGTTATTCTATAAAAAATTTACACTAACAATAAAATTTGCTTTCTAAATAATAAATTAATCATTTAAGACAAAAAATAGTGAATTTTAAAAAAAAAAAAAAACTAGGAAGAAGAGCACAAATAATAAAGTGTTGAATTATCGGATGTTGAGATTCAGAACTCAAAGTGAAAATTTTTATTTGGCTATCATCATAATCAAGAAAAAGAAATAAACATACATAACATAATAACTTAAATTTTGAGAATTGGCGTGCCAAAAATATTTACTCCCTCTGATCATTTAAACGATAATTATAGTACATTCTATTAATTAGTAGCACTTATTGGTGAATATCTAAAATAAATTATAAATTACCTAATATAATATGTTGAATTACACTAAAAGAAAATCGATGCATGAATATTTTTGTGTTCATACAATTTCAGAGAAGATTGTAAAAGAAATTCATTATGTTGCCGATATATATAACTTAATTTCTGCATACTCAGTACTTTATTCGTACTGACGTCCTTTTTATTTGTGGACGCTGCAGGTCCTGATAGATAGGTAGACGCAGCTCCCCCACCACAGTAGGCTTCCCAATTCAGTGGTTATTGGTGAGATCCCTTCTCCGGACCTGAGTGTTGTAGCTCTCTTGTTCTTGGCTGCTAGACGAGGAGCTGGGTAGAGAGATAATAGATCCTCCCCCTAGGATGATAGCTTCTATTCCTTGATTGCCCCGCAAGTTAAATAAGGGATTCTAATGCTTCTTGAAGCCAAATAAGGGCATAAACCACTATATAGAGTCTTGAGTGCCTTCCCTTCGGAAACCAACTAAGGCAACTCCGATTGAATGCGAAATCCCGCTAGCCATTATTCGTATGAACTCCTAGATCCATGAAGGACATGGGCATCTGTAAGCCGGTGTAGCTAAGCGAAGAGAGGAAAGAAGGAATCAGAAAATCAATGCATTCCTTCTTAAACTTACCAGTCTGATGATATCTTAATCTAAGAAAAGAAGATTTAATAAGAAAATTCAATTTCCTTTTTCGGATAAAGGTTTAATTAAGAATTCCAGGTGGTCCAGTGGATGTATTAAGCTATTGATCATATCATAGGTCAAGGACGTAACGAAGAACCTACGTTTTTCTTCCTCCTCTGTTCTCTACTAAGATTGTAAAAGATTTGTGCTTTCTCTTCCCCAAGGGAACGGAACTAGCACTATAATTCCGAGTCACCTATCCAGTATGTGAGTGAGCCCGCCCTACGGATCCCCTTTGTTCAATGGGGGAGGGGTCATACCTTCCCCGCCCGCTTAGTTTCATAAGTCTAAATGATTTGGGGCACAGAATCTGCCGTAGATGTGAAAATTTGCTAATTTTCATTCTCAGCTTTCTCATCACATGAATGAGACATAACTTCTTATCATAGAATAGTGAACTAGAAATCAGATTTTGATTGGTTTGAGGATTTCGACCTTGAACTAGAAGAGGTTCTGTTTTCTTTGGACAGGCAGGAAAGAGAGATCGGGATGATGGAGACTTGAAGAAGTATAGTATAAATCAAATAGAAGGCTCGTTCGTAGATCAGCACAAAGCTATTAATCCAATCCGATCCAAGATGAGTAACCGAGTTCTTCTTCCTATGGTTGGCACGAGAATCCCTCTCAAAGGGGAAGAATCTGATTCGATCTCCGGGCTTATAACCAACCTATGAACAATGGTCTGTCTCGTCTAGTTGGTCTCCTTCTTGGCATCAAGAGTCGTCAGTACTGAAAAGGCCCTGGCATTACCTTCGGGAAATCTAGGAGGACAGCTCGCCGAGCCTATGGTGGACGTCGGTTGGGTTGTCGACGATTACGACCATTCAAAGGCATTTTTCCATTAGCTGGAGTAGGAAGGGGGCTGACGTCGATAAGTTATTATATATATAAGATAATTAAGGCATTAGGAATCTGGGTGATCACGCGCTTCACGTGGTATTTATTAGGATTAGGACTGAGAAAAATTACCGCTTATTTCAGACAGCCCGGACCATCGCTTTTATCGTCAACAGAGAGAGCCGCTCGATAAAGGAAGTCGGCTTTGGGAAAAAATCATTCCTTTGCCGGGCGCGAGTCAAAGTAGTAAAAAGGGCAAGTAGCGAGCAGGAGCAATGTTGAGCTTTGTGGTCGTTAACGGGAACAACTGAAGAGGAGCACAGCACCCTCCGCACTTGATTGGCTAATCAAAGTCAAAGCGGCCAGCTTCTTTTGAATGGCTCACCAATAGAACCGTCGGTTCTTCAGAATCTAACATCGGGACCACCTTTAAAGTTACTCGGTCTGGTTCCAAATCAGCCGTTCATTCAATACTGCTACAACCTCCGCACGCATTCGTGACCGGCAGAAATGCTTTTTCAGTTTGTTATGGGTTCCAACCCATGGACTTGGTAGCAGACGGCTCGGACGATGAATAGCATGTAGTACATAATTGAAAGAATAGCGTGTAGTACATAATTGAAAGAATATGGGTTGGAAGGTGATTGACTGTTAGTGTAGGGTAATCATTCTGTTGAACGTGTAACTTGAACTCCAGTGCAGCTTTTGGTATTCTTTTATGTTGAGTTCACTGTGATTGTGTTAGAAATTTAACGCATGGATTTAGTTGCTTTATTAATGTGCCAAAGTTGAAATTGGGCCAGATTTGCAAAAGGGTCCAATTGGGGTTGAGTAAGCGAGGCTAGATACTCCAGGTCGTCGGGCTTAGGAGTTTAACCCAATTGAAATCTATTTGGGGGTTTAAAATTGACAATCTTCTAAGGTATTTCCATCCATTACTTGTATAAATAAGTTTTTCCTTATTAATTTATTACAACGATTGTTGAAATGGTTAGTTATATCATGAACCCTTATCTCGTTCGCAAATTTCAAACACCAGCATGAATATGTAGACTCTAATGTAATTAAGGACCAATAAACTAAAATAATTACGAGTGGTTGATTAATTCAAACGTGCTCAACTCTATGATTGACTTGTGATAAATCATGACTTTGGCCAGTAATCTCAAACTTAGAAAAATAATTCATGAACAATCGTAGAGCACTTTAGGCGCGTTCTTTAATTTATTATCGTGATTATGTACACATTCACGTGACATAATTATGATTCCAGAAAATAAATCAAGGTACGCATTCGTGCGACTTTGATTAGAAATTTTAATTGCTCATTTGTGAATACTTTAGATTAAAAGGTTTGATGGCAGTAGATTATGGGTGAGTTTGTGCTATAACAAAGAGTTATGGTTTGAGCTTAAATATTCATAATCTGTCCAGGAATTTTTGAGTGAGCCATACGATTTGTTTGAGAATTAAGTTGGGCATGTGAGGTTTTAATTTGATATAATAGACCAAATGGATTAAAACTACTTGTTCGTCACTGCAGTTAGTGACTAGACAATTGATAGGGAATGAAATTCAAAAATAGCCGGATTACAAGTGGTAATTGATAATTGATAAATAGTCATAATTTTAAAAGTAATAGAAATTTAATTACTTTTATCTAAAGATAAATTTGAACGAAAACACTATTCAAAATCCTAAAAATATTCCAGCATAATATATTGAAGTTTAAATTTTTTACATGTGAACTTCCGGCATAATATACTGGAGTTCTAGTATATTATGGTGGAATTCCATTATATTATGATGGATTCCAAAAGAAATATAATGGAACCCCATCATAATATACTGGAGTTCCAGCAGAATATACTGGTCCAGCATAATATGCTGGAAGTTCATACACTGGTGTTCCAATCTCGAGTATATTATGTTGGAACTTTCTGTGTGCTGGAGTTCCAACATAATATGCTGGAAGTTCATACACAGGTGCACCAATCTCTAATATATTATGCTGGAGTTTTTCGTGTTGCAGCAAAATAGTGACTACTCTTCAATGACTTTGCAAACACTGGCTATTTTTCAATTACCAGTCTGAAAACTGGCTAGCCCATGCTATTTTTACTTGGATATGGTATTGGTAGGTCCAAAACGAGAGAAATTCAAAAATAGCCAGATTTACAAGTGGTAATTGAAAAATAGTCACAGTTTCAAAAGCAATCGAAATTTAGCCATTTTTCATGTAAAGATAAATCTGAATGAAAACATTGTTCAAAATCCGAAAAATATTCCAGCATAATATACTGGAGTTCCAGTATAATATATCAGTCCAGCATCATATGCTGGAAGCTGGAAGTTCATACACAGGTGCTCCAATCTCCAGTATATTATGTTGGAACTTTCCGCGTGTTGGAGTTCCAACATAATATGTTGGAAGTTCATACACAGGTGCTCCAATCTCCAGTATATTATGTTGGAACTTTCCGCGTGTTGGAGTTCCAACATAATATGTTGGAAGTTCATACACAGGTGCACCAACCTCCAGTATATTATATTGGACCGGTCAGTGTTGCAGCAAAATAGTGACTATTTTTCAATGACTTTGCAAACGCTTGCTAATTTTTAATTACCAGTCAAAAACTGACTAGCCCGTGCTCTTTTTACGTCCAAAACTCTACCAACAAAATGGGCCCCCAAACAAATCTAGTCTATTTTATTATAAAAGTGGGAACCCCTTATCAAAAATTGAATT
Organism: Nicotiana paniculata; assembly: GCA_005239505.1. Lineage (NCBI taxonomy): Eukaryota > Viridiplantae > Streptophyta > Magnoliopsida > Solanales > Solanaceae > Nicotiana > Nicotiana paniculata. The sequence goes on along the minus strand of ML363346.1, from coordinate 61,805 downwards.
ACTAAAATACCTTCTTGAAAAATTAACTATCTTACATATATATAAAATAAAAAATTTCTAACACCCCAGGTAGCAACGTTTTGCACTCTTTTATCAATAGTCACAACCATTCAAATCTATCTTATTTTTAAATTAGATCAATATTATTTTCTACACTACATATTTCTTCCATTCACTTTTGAAGTTCTCGATTATTATCAGATGTAAATAAAGTATGGAGACATTTTCTAATTTCACTGGACAAACAAGTGCCCAATAAGTTGATTGAAAAGCGTTCGGTGCATCAAATATTTTCCCCAATAAAGATACTTTTATTTTATTGAGAAAAAAAGGACAATGAAATATTGCATGTAGAGGTTAATGGACATATCCTGGAGCAATACTTCAAATATTTTTGCATGAAATTTGGCCTGACTTGCAAAGGCAATCACGCAAACTTCAGTTCATAGTGCAAATGGCAAACTTCAATTCAATAAAACAACAGCATGTGTTGGCTGAAATTTTTGTTTGTAATTGCTGAACTTCAACATTCTAGTAGCTGAAGCTTTGTTTGTAATTGTTGAACTTCAACATTCTAGTAGTTGAAGCTTTGTTTGTAATTGATGAACTTCAGCATTTTAGTTGAAGCTTTGTTCTGTATTGCTGAACTTCAGCATGTTTTAGCTGAAGCTTTGTTTTGTTAGTGCTGAACTTCAGGGCTGAAGTTTGTTTTGTATTTGCTGAACTTCAGCATTTTAGGAGCTGAAGTTTTTGTTTATATTTGCTGAACTTCAGCATTCTTAGAGCTGAAGTTCTAAAACAACAATGAATTTAATAAATCATGATTAGCAGCGATTGATGTTGTTCATTTCAAAGATTAAAGAAATGAAAAATAATTTCGATATAAAAACAAGTTACTACAGATAAATTAGAACCAAAAACCAATGTGCCTGTAAAGCTAAAATATCTAAGAGGTTGAATTATTGTGAATAAGACCAAACTGAACATAATGGCACAAACAGATATATATGAATCATCAGGCTAGAACGCATAACAATATCTCAATCTTCAGCATTCAGAAAATGAAGGAGGAGCTGAAGTTGTTTAAACAGTGGGTACAAGTTAAAACTTTTTTAAACAATGGGTACAACTTAAAACTTTTTTAAAAGTGGGTATAAGTTAAATAGGGACGACCAAATAGGACGCCCCGTGCAATTTTTACGTACTAGTCTGTATATAAGAATAAAGCCCAGAGCCCATCGCTCAAAAAGTGAAGTTTCAAAAGATAGTTGATGAAATGATCAAAGCCACAAAGTGACAGTTAAAATACTGTTTTTCTCCCGCGAAAAGCTTTTGTATAGCAATTATTTTAATCCTTGTTCAGAACTGGAAAGGCAGATTAGTCTCGTGGGATGACTCTCATTCTTCTGTGACATCCCCATCTTCTTCTTTTCATCAGACCCCACCCACCCCCCCTCCCTAAAACCCCTCACCCCACCTCTTCCTTTCTCCATTCTTCTTCTTCTTTCAAATTTTCTTGATCATAAAATTTGTGAAGTTTTTTTAACTTTTTTTTTTCGTTTTCTGGAAGAGCTAAAAGAGTAATTTGTTATTTGGGATTTTGGAAAAAGAAAATGGTGAAAGAAACTGAATATTATGATGTTCTTGGTGTTAGTCCTTCAGTATCTGAAGAGGAGATTCGCAAGGCCTATTATCTCAAGGTTTTCGAACCTCTGTCTTATTCTTTTTACTTTCTAAAATTGGATTTTATGCAGATTTACTTAGTGATGCTGTTGATTACTTTACTTTGTTATAGTTAAAGTTCATCTGTCAATACTTGTAGGATTTGATAAAATAGATCCAAGCAGTGTAATTCATGGAATGTTTATTCTAGAAATGAAGGTTTATTTGCTTTGACAGTTTAATATACCAACTTTTGCTCTGACTTGAAGGACAAATGTTTTTGGAAACTGTATCATTCTCTCTGATCTGTTGAAAGGAAATGTTTGCTTGAACAGCCGCTGAACTTTCCATTACAGGATGCATTATAGTAATTTTAGTAAATTCATGAAAGAACTTGACATCTTTTTTAGTGTAATTTGGACTGTTCTTAGTGCCCATGGTTTCTTTTCTCTTTTCTAATCTTATCTCTCCGTTGATTTTCCTTTGATGTTCAATCCCAAGTCTTAATGCATTTCAGATAAAGGATCTAGGAAGTTCCAAGCATCTTTTGTTGTTACAGGCCTTGTCTTTTGTTTCTTTTATGATATTATTGTCTCTTCTGTTGAGCCGAGAGTCTCCCGGAAACAGTCTTTGTACCCTTTTCGGGGTAGGGGTAAGGCCTGCGTACACTCTACTCTCCTCAGACCCCACTAGTGGGATTTTACTGAGCATGTTGTTGTTGTTGTTGATCGAGGAAGTTCCAAATTAGTATTTGATGTTTTAAAACAGGATATGGGATAGTTTTATGTATTTTCTGATCTAGATTGCATTGAACAAGAGGAAACTAGAGCACTTGTAGCTTCTGTTATTCTGAAAAAGCTTCAATTTCTTCCAATCAAAGAAAGCAGAAGAGAAGAGCAAAAAAGAAATATTTGTTGTGCTTGTTGAATGATATCGAAAATCTCCGTTCATCCTCTGGTGCAGGCCAGGCAAGTTCACCCTGATAAAAATCCAGATGATCCTCTTGCTGCACAAAGGTTTCAGGTAAGCACATTGCTTATTGCTTATTTATATTTACTTTTCTGGAAAACAGTTATCTATTATTCTTTTTGATGTCTTAAAATTGTAACAAACAGGAATTAGGGGAGGCATATCAGGTTTTGAGTGATCCAGTGCAAAGAAATGTCTATGATCAAAATGGCAAGTCTTGTGTCTCCAGGTAATCTTTCTCTACTTGCTTCTAGGTTAGAAAAAAGGTAGCTTTTAAAGTTCAAATTGCTAATTCAAAGTGTTTTCATGCAAAAGAATTAGCCACTCATCATAAGTGCAAAGACTTTGTGTAGCCTATTGATTCTACTGTTTTGTATATCTTGAGGTTTTATTGAATGCCTCTAGTCAGTCATTTTGAATGAAATATTAATACTTAATAAAGAACACAAGGCAAGTAGTTGCAGATTCATAAAATTCTATGGAAAAAAGATGTTGTTAGATATCAATAAATGAAGGCTATCTGAACATTTCTATTTTTAATTTTGTAGGGAAACTATGCTTGATCCGACTGCTGTGTTTGCACTTCTATTTGGGAGCGAACTCTTTGAAGACTACATCGGACATCTTTCTGTGGCATCAATGGCTTCCTCTGAATTAGTTGGCGAAAATGACAACCCTGAAAAGATACATGATAGACTCAAGGCAAGTATGTCTGAAAGTTCAATAACGTTACGAGTTATGTTTAGTTTCCACTTGTTGGTAATTTCTTTGTTAGAAAACGTATTATTGAAGTTCTTTCTCTTGAAGATATGCGTGATATATATCTCTTTTTAGGACAAAATGTTGTATAGAAAAGGAAACATATATTGATTCACTATAATAGTAGTGTGTTATGAAGGGTGTCCAAAAGGAAAGAGAAGAAAAGCTTGCTAGAATACTCAAAGATTTTCTTCAACAATACGTCCGTGGTGACAGAGTAGGATTTCTACGACGTGCTGAATCTGAAGCTGAACGGCTTTCACAAGCAGGTCAGCTGACTACGATCTCTTGCATTTCTTCTAGTGATTTCTCTTAGTTTTACCTAATGGCAATACCACATATGTGTGCTTTCCTGTTGTCTTAACAGCATTTGGACCTGAGATTCTTCAAACTATTGGATACATATACACAAGACAGGCTGCCCAAGAGCTGGGAAAGAAAGCAATTTACTTGGGAGTTCCATTTATGGCCGAGTGGGTTCGCAACAAAGGTCATTTCTGGAAATCACAGATCACAGCAGCAAAAGGTACAATGAACATCCTACCTCTCCCCTCCTTTGTCATATCTGCATCATAATGTGGTGGCGTATACTGGTGTTTTAAGGTGCTTTTCAACTGCTGCAACTTCAAGAAGATGTTCGTCGCCAGTTTAAAATGGATGGTAGTGGCCCTGAAAATGATGTTGAATCACATCTAAGATTAAACAGAGAAACACTAATGAATTCGTTGTGGAAGCTAAACGTTGTAGACATTGAAGTAACTCTTTTGCATGTCTGCCAACTGGTAAGCCTTCTGTTCAAAATTATCACTTTCTCATATCAGTTATTTAAAAGACCTGTTTGTGTCACATGAGTTGCTAATCTTTCAGGTGCTACAAGAAGGCAATGTGAGGAAGGAAGAACTCAAGAAACGAGCCATGGCTTTAAAGATTTTGGGAAAAGTATTTGAGGCAAGTGTTGTTCATTTCTCTTCCAAACACAAAGTCCAAAAGTAACAAATCTCAGCCTACTTGATGAGGCTACTAGCTCAAGGTTGTGCAGTTTTTGTTTTGTGGCTTTAATTATTCATATCTGCAGAGGGAGAAGTGCGGACAAGGTGTTGGGACGTCAAAAAAGAAGACAATAGGTGATATAAATGAGGAGGAAACCAGTTGTGATAGCAGTGATGATGAGGAAGAATCACCAAGAACACTAAATTATAGAACTCCTATACTCACACAGGTTAACACCTTTTGCTTTACTATGATTTGAAACCAGAGAATGGTCCTTTAATGTTTTAGCTCATTTCCAGACCTGTCATTTGGTGAATATGCACATTAGTTGCTGTACATACTATTATAGGCATTCCTACTAATCTATTTTTCTCTTCAATATTTGAATAATTTATATTTTTTTGCCCTCCAACTCATGATCCCTAACTTGTAACCTTTAAATTTGTTGTTTCTCTTATGTAGGGAATAGGGAGACTCTTTAGATGTCTGTGTAATCCAGCATTCGACGTGGATGATGAAGAGATTGTGTACAAAGGCAAGTGATCATATTTGAGAAGAAATTGTCATCTAAGAGTTGTGGTTAAAAGCTAGTCAGTCATATTCATGACATAAATTAACCAATCTCATGTATCGTATCGTATCGTATCATAATATATCATATTCCGTGCGTTGCGGCACCCATAATTGAAAAACTCAGAGAGGCGGCGTAAGCCATGATTTGTGCAGCTTTTGTTTGTAATGAAATGTTGTTTGAAGTGGTAATATAAAAAATACTTTTTCCTAGAACAAAACGAAAAGAATGAGTTAACAAAATTGAGTTATCTTTGATTGTCATACAAAGTGATTAGATGACTTGAGAATATAAATTTTTTTTATGTTATCAATATAATGAAGTTTAACTCTTTCCAAGTTATTGCAGCATTCAAGCAACAAGACTTGACTTTGTTTTGATCTTAAAATTCGTTATTTTAATATGAATTCATATCAATTATTATTTTCCACTTGGAGTAAAATTTTATTTTGATCTTAAAATTCATCACTTGTTGTTGGAATCAGTTGGTTAATGTACGCCGAGCATAAATACGTCTATGCAAACTGATTTGAGAATGAAAACTTTGAAGGAGTTATAATTCCATTAAAACTCTTTTGAAACCTTGGTTCGAAATTGAGATTTTTTTTTAAATTGTAACTTATTTAAAATGTGTCATTAGATTTTGTTGGGGACATTAATAGGAGCTTAAATGTGAAATTTGAGAGAATTTGGAATAAATATGAGGTGGATTTTGGTTAATTTTCAAAGCAAGTTCGAAGGTTGTAGAACATGTTCAATCCAAAAAATTACAACGGGTAGAAATCAAGCCGGATTGAGGAGCCACATGAACCAATTACGTGCTGCCAACACATTAAAAAAGAGATCACAATTTATTATAGTCATACTCTGTTTCGTACCTGATAGCTAGCCTTTCGCTTCCTCCTTATACTAAATTTTGACTTGAATTCCCCCTGAAAGCGAGAACGCACTATATGCCTTTAAAATAAAAAGAAAGCTGGAAAAAAGAGAGCTCCTTTCTTTTCTAGCTTTGGCGGGAGGAATGAAAATCCTATCCTATACGAAGGCCTATATACAAAAAAAGCACTTTGCCTAGAATCCCAAGTTGCCTCCCCTCTCCTCTGAGGCCGATCGCATCCACTTTTGGAGCCCCTCTCCTCTGAAGCCAATCGCATCCGGTTTTGGAGCCCCCGCCATTGAGTACGGCAGCAGCCCAGACATAGACTGAATTAGGAGCCTAAACTCTTGAGTAGATTGCCCATGGAAAGGAGCTTACCCCAAGATCTGACTCCGCCAGTGTAGGAGTTCGGGAAGACCAGAAGTAAACAAAGAGCGGTAGAAGAGAATAAAGAAATCTCCGTTAGTTGCAGGGTATTTTTAGTCCGAAAGATAACGTCGATTCAACCAAAAGATGGACGAAGCTTTGAAGTAAACCATTTACTAAAGATAGGGATATTTTTAGCCCCTTTCCGTACTTCATTTTCTTGAACCATGCCATTTCAGCAAATCAATTACGTTATTTCTTTTGTCTTTTAAACAAGTAGAGTAGATTATTTCATTCGCCAGTTGACGCCTTCTGGCTGAAGTTTGTTGAGTATCTTATTTCGGAGGTGTCTTGACCAGAACAACAATTCCTTTAATTTTTAGTTACATAACATCAGCTCTTCACCCATCTGATTTGCTTTATTTCCACAAAATTAACATTCTCTTTTCACTTATGTAATGACACCCTTCTCTAAAACTTATATTACGATTCAATAAAAGACAAACCAGCAGCATAGAATCTTATGTTATGTTTTCGATCAATTCAACATATCTTCTACTATGTTTGTTTTTAATAAAACAACTAAGGTGAGGTTATCAGTTGAAGTCCAGAGATATAGCCACCATTTTGAAACATGATATCAAGCTTTTTTCTCCTATGTTTTAGAGGTGAAGCATGAAAATACGAGTCTTTCACAAAACATATATAACACATGAAAGGAGTCAGAATAACATAAACCAACAAGTTATCAGTCCAAAAGATTAAACAAACAGAACCGATTGGCTTATACAGCCAAGAATGTCCAGCATAATTTTTACACAAACAAATATGTACAAGGCCGCGTTCAACTTTTTGGCCCTCTTTTTCCCCCCTATATGAAGGGCCTAGGAACTCCGAAATTTCTCCATACAACCAGCACTCAGTGAGCTGGATGGAGAACGCGTGCACGGTGTGCTTGGACAGAACATGCACAGTGCACCGATGTTAAGTTCAAGCAGCCGCTAATTATGAGGGAATGTCTCCCGGGGCATGTGTGTAAGGCAGGAAATGCTTCACACACTGCCTGGACGGCGGGAGGCGTGAGAGCAGTGCACTGGCTGATGTTTAGATTCATAAGCCCTTCGTCCTCGTACCTGTTCTTCTTCATAGACGCCCACATCTCGTGCTTGTTCTTGACCCGACTCTGGGCTAAAGAGTACATTGCTCTGTCTGTGATGTTCTGGCAGAAGTATAGACCAAGGGATCTCAAATGAGGGCAATTATTTGCCAAAGCAATCACACTCTCATCTGCAGAATATAAGATAGATGTGTTAGATGGATGGTTAAATCAAAAAGATGATTCCAAATGGAGGCATCAACAACTTTGCCTCGGAACTTTTAAAGGAGATCGGGAATGGGCAATGGCCATCTCGGAAAGTAGGCAGCAGCAGCATCCCCAAATACACTTTGAACACTTTCTTTCTAGTGAATATCGGTCCAACGAGTTTAAGTGCAATGATCATGAAATTCCACAACAAAACCATCCTAACAAGAAATATAAGAGACAATCTGATTGAATTTTATCTGAAAGATATCTTCCATAACAATACAGCTCTACTAAGCAACAGGAAGACTACACAAATTCCCCAGGGCACAATTTCTTGCATGTATATCTCCTGCCAGTTAGTTACTAATAGGACATAAATGAACTTTTCTCTTTGACAAGATGTGCCAGCAGGGGCGGAGCTAGAATATGAATTATGAGTTCGGCCAAATGCAATAGCTTTGATCCAAATCCTATATTTGTCTTAAGAAATCCATTGAATTTCTACAAATCATTAATTTAGAACTGCGTATAACTTAAAAGGATTACAATACAATTCCGAACCCACAAGCTTCAAATCATGGCTCCACCTCTGTGTGCCATACATAAAACTTAATACTTGAATACGACTTAAGTGTTGCCAAGTTAGGCATAAGCTAATAGAAGTCAACTTAGTAGTAAGCACACCTTAAAATCTTGAGCATGGATATTTAAGGAAAGACTTGGATAAAATCCAACCAGACACAGGTCTTACCTGTTATAAGAACACAGCCGCACAGATCAAGGGCTCTGAGATCAGGACAGCCATAAGCTAAGCTCATTACACCTTCATCACCAACTTTATCACACCAACCTAGATTCACAGTCTGCAGTCGGTTACAGTAATAACCAATTGCCTGCACAAAGTAATAACAATTCATTTCAGGTAGAAGTACCAATAGGTTTTTGAAGTACTCCTAAGAACAGATCATTTTAGAGTTCAAGTCATATACCTTCAATGCCTTATCAGTTGCAGCTTTAACACAACCACAAAGATTCAAGACTCTTAGTTTTCGGCAACGCTCAGCAAGGTATGCAACTGCACTGTCACTGAAGGAGGAGCACCCACTGATGTTCAGCTTCGTGAGGTTTGGACAGCCATGAGCTAAAGCATAGAGGGAACGGTCAGTTAACTTAAAACTCTTGCTAAGATCAAGGTCTTGAAGTTCATGACAGTGATTTGCAATTGTCTCTACGCCATTATCCTGAAGTTGTGGTAAATCTTGTCGAAGAGTTAGAACCTGCAGCTTCGTGAACTTGGGTGCAAGTGTTAGCACTAAATTGTTCATGTTCCTCTTGCACCTGAGGGAAAAAAAATTGCTGCAGAAGTTAGAATCCCAGGAAATACACCACAAATAACCAGAGGAAAGATCCCTCAATCTTATCAGAGGTCAACAACAATTTTTAATTGATAATCGTACATGAGGAAAACACTCTAATGATAAATATCTATGTAATTCCAATTCTCTGAAATATCAACTCCCACAATACTAATACCGGCAAGCAAGATAGCGAAACCAATCCAAATTCTAATAAAAACCTAAAAAGGAAAAGAATAAATCTGAAATAAAGGCAAAGCACAATCATATGCCATTATGTTCTCCTTTTCAAAGCTTCTGAGCACTAAAACATAAAGAAGTCTCCCAGAAGTCCATTATAGAGATAAAAAGAGGCCAATTTTGCACAGAGCACAGTTGTAACCATTAGACTATTTATGACTATATTATCATATTTGGGGCATGTCAAATATAAACACACGTGATAGACCTATGGGATTTTGAATCACCATCCTATTGCTCCTAATTCCCCTCATTTCCCCCAAATCCGTTGATGAAACTGCAAGACTATCAACTGAACTTGATCATCCAAATCTTGCACTTGCATATACCATTAGGGGAAATTTTCAGTAAAATTCAATCTTAGCTTAAAACTTAAAGGTTTTTTTCAACAACTTTTACAAAACTCTTCCCCAGAAAAGTTAAAGAAACAAAGAAAACCTCAAATAAATTGATCAGGCAAATAGGACCAAGATAGTTCAGTACACAAAAAAATTGTAGATTTTCATTCTGTAATCAGCCTGCGCTGACTTGACTCCCCTGATTTCAACACAAGACCATCTTTTTCATCAGATAAATGAAGAACAAGAATTGCCCTTCATCCATCACATCAAGTAAAAAGTACCAGAATTCCAGAAGCAAAACAAACAATCTAATAGTAAAAACTTAAACTTTAGTTCAAGAAAAAGGAATAATAAGAGATGAAGCCATATACCAAGAAAGGGAAAGGTGAGTGAGGCCCCAAGAAATAGCATCTCTCCATCCACTGCAAACACCAGAAGCAACAATCACCGTCTGATCATCAACAAGTGAAACTATTCTCAACAACAACTCCATAGGTATATCCTTCCACTCTCTGATCACACCCCCACCCCCCATTTTACAACCCCCACCACTTCTATTATTGTTCACCATCAGCTTCTCAAAGCTCAACTCCTCCACCCCTAATCCTATCATCATGTCCAACTCAAAGCTCTCACCTTTATTTATACAACAAGACACCAAAGAAAAAAAAGGGTATCCCCTTCTTGATGTTATTACAAAGACAAATACAGAGAGATGAGTTTCTGAAGTTGAGAGAGGAAAAAATTAGATAGGCTTTGGCGTATACTACTGTGTATTTCTAGGCCAAAAAGGAGTCATAGGGAAACAACAAGTTAATAACATGTGTCATCATCACACAAGTAAACTCTGTCCAAGAAAATTCTAGAAATACTAAAAGGCTTTTTGGAAAATGAAATAAGGGATATTGATACCTTTCCAAGAGGTTATAGTAGTAGGAAATTTCCAAGAACCTCTGTTTTTACTGTATATACGGTCTTACATACGTATATACAGAGGTGGACCCATGTGTATGGATAAGATATTATCGGACCCCGTAAATTTTGGATGAAATTGTCTCTCTATATATTTATATATATACTTTGAATTTAATTTAAAACAGTTGACACCCTAAACACTAAAAGTCTTTAAAGGATACTGATTGAGCAGAATAATATTTTCCGTTGTATAAAATTTTTGAGTCCGCCTCTGCATACCTACATACATACATATAGGAATTATTGGAATTACTGAAGGGGGAGATTTGGGGGTCGAATGAAAATGGAGTTTCCTGCAAGATTTTTGTGAAGATGACTTTATGACAGGGAAAATAAAAATAAAGAAATAGGAACAACGTAAGGGACACGAATTGGGAGGTTTGTAGGAATACACGTTTCACAGGGATATGAAGGGGTGGTGATATTAACGACAAGTTTCTGTTTGTAATAATAACAATAACAGTAAATCAAATGATATAAGAGTCATTTCTGATATTTACTTAAGGGTAAAATTATTTACTTTTTCTATTTTTATTACATTGAAAAAATCAAGAAATATTTTTTTTTCTTTTGTTGCAATTGTTGTTGTATCTTTTCAGTCAGTATTGGTGTAAAAAATGTCTTTCAATTTGGATGAAGAATTAAAAAGAAAATAATGGTTAGATTTCAAATATAATATACAACACCTTTTTCACAAGGCATAGTGCAAAATGAAGTTTCATATTCACCGCCAAATGCTTCCTTCTCTTTTTTTTTAATAATGGGTATTCTTCGGTCGGTACGGTACGGTATTTAAATATTTTAATTTGATATTTTTAGTATTCAGTTTCTTAAAATACAATATAATATCGTATCTAATTAATTCAGTATGACTCGATTTGTTTCCTTTCGGTTTTAGTTTATTCGGTTTGATAACTTCGATTTATTCGATTTGAATACTAACTAGTGCATAGAGTCATAGATTATAATATTCCAAATTAAAGTACAAAATTATATATTTGTTGACAAAAATTTTGTTCAAAACTAGCAAATATCAACCCACAGAGAGAAAATTGTACATAGAAGGATAAATTCATCATTAGAAATGTATTGTTACTTGCTTAGAGTTAATTTATGAAATTAGAGAATAAAGGAAAGTAAAATTTTAAATTTTTATATTTATGTTATAATTAATAATAGGTGTATTATGTAATATAATATATATTTCGGTACGACAACAGTTTTTCAGTATTTTATTTTAAAATATCAAATATCATACCTAATACCAATATTTTTTTAAAACTTATACCAAATATCATAACGAATACCAAAATATCGAATATCGAATATCAAATACCAAAATTTTCAATTTCGATACAGTAATTCGGTATTTACCAAATTATGCACAGCCCTATCTGTTACCACTTTACCATCAAATTAAATGTTAAAGGAGACCAAAAAAAAAAATCATAAAACAAAAGTGTTCAGCATTCATATTCCTTATTTTGCGATCATAGTGACATTTTTTTCCGGAAGCAATGAGGCTTTTCAAGACAAACAAAAACATTTGTATATTTATTCAGCCTTAGTTTGATATTATGTTTCCTTAAAAGAGATTTGAGTTTGTTTCAGTGCAGTCCTGCTTAAGAAAAAATAATTTAGGAGTTCCATTATTTTCTTTAAATCGATGGGCCTTGGGAGAGTATTGGGGATGCAAACAGTATATGAGATAGGATAGCTAACTGCATTAAGAAAGCAGCTAGAGGGGTGTTGGGGCTATTGATGTGTAACTTTGTGGGACATCAATGGAATTGGTGGTAGTATGGAGAGATCCAACGAAAAGTAAAAGCCAAAAAGGTTGTTCATGAGAAGTTAGTAGAGGGGAAAAACAAAGAAGAAAAGAGAACGAATAGGAAGAAGTATAAGATGGTGAAGAAGGAAGCGAAGTTAGCGATTTCGGCATAAAAAATAATTGAGTTTGAATACTTGGATATAGAACTAGAGGATAAAGGTGGGGATAAGAAGTTGTATAGGCTCGCCAAGAAGTGCAACAAAACGAGAAAGACAAAATATTAATAGAAGAGACGCACATTAGACGAAGATGGCAGACATACTTCTATAAACTCTTGAAAGAAGAAGATGACAAGAATATTGTGCTGGGTGATTTAAAGCACTCCGCGAGTCGTCGAAATTTTGAGTATTGCAGGTGTATAAAGTTTGAGGAAGTTACGGGAGCTATGCGTATGACGAGAAGGGCAAGAGTGACCGGGCCAAATGAGATCCCAATGAAATTTGAGAAGAGCGCAAGTAAGACAGGTATGGAGTGACTAACTAGGTTGTTTAGTTTTAGGATGAAAAAAGTGGTCGAAGAGTGAAGGTGGAGTAAAATAACTCTGTTGTACAAGAATAAGGGTGCTATTCAAAATTGCAACAACTATAGGGGTATCAACCAGCTAAGCCATACTATGAAAGTTTGAGAGAAAGTGGTAGAGAAGAGGGTGAAGAGGGATGTGTCTATTCTCGAGAATCAATTCAGATTCATGTCCGAGCGATCCACTACTGAAGCCATTTATCTTATTAGGGTATTGGTGGAGCAGTATAGGTAGAGAAAAAAGGGACTTATATATGGTGTTTATTGACTTAGAAAAAGCATACGACAAAGTGACAATAGAGGTAATTCTATGGAGATGTTTGGAGGCTAGAGTGTACATGTGGTATACATTAGGGGAATTAAGGACATCTGCGATGGAGCCAAGACCCGAATAAAAATAATGGGGCAAGACTCGAAACACTTTCGAGTCATAATGGTTACATCAGGTATTAGCTCTTAGCCCTAAAGTATAAATGTTTCAGATTGAGCTGGACTAAGACAGTGTACTTGGGGTGCAAGTTCAATGACATAACTCATGGGGAAGGACTGGAAGTGAGAATTGATACGCAAGTTATCCCCAAGAGGGAAAGTTTTAAGTATCTTTGTAACATTCCTTAAATCTATAAAAGTTTCAAGACATGCTAAATATAAAATTTAATTTTTATAATCTTAAATTATACTTCTATTACGGATTTAAACCCTTGTTGTTTATTTTGAGTTACTTCTCTATTTATAAATAATTGGATATACAATTAGGAAAATATTATTAATTATTAAAAGTGGATATAATTAAATACTAGTTAAAAAAATACAAGCAAACAAACAAAACAAAGAAAAAAAGTGCACGTGACTAACCCATAAAGTGGATATTGAAAGAAAAACAAAGGGCTTAATGCCGTGAGCAAAACAGAAAGGCATTTTGTGTTCTCACGCAGGCAAAAACTTAAAGCCTTCTGCGAAATGGAGGCAGCCACAAAGTTACTCACGCACGAAAAATTCTAGAGTTCTTTACAACTTAATTATTCTTGAATTCAGGTATATAAGGTTCTCTATTGTCAGATTATCCTACAGTAATAATAGGTAAGAATTGAATAGTTAATTCCCTTCTTCCTCTGTATCAACAGTAAGTACCATGTTTAGGTGTGAAACTAATTCAAATACACTGGTTATAGTAGAATCAATTATTTGACGGGTATAAATTAGACTGGGGCATATGTATTGGCTCAAGGAGTTTTGAGGTGAGTTGATATAACCATTTACTAAAGTGGTTTAACTCATAAAAGCACGCATACAAGGTGTTTGATGAATTGCTTAAAAGAGTTTATATTTACTTAATTGGAGCGGGTGAGTACCTATTAACTTAGAATTATTCTAGCAAAAGTTTAGATGATTTATTATGATAATGTGCATAAATTTTCAGATTTTTGTGGTATTCTTATATGTCATTTTCATGTTGAAAATTTATGAAGAAGCAAGAATCTTTATAAATATTTTTAAATGTTTATTTCATTCTCATGACATGCTTTACAATTAAGGATACCAGTATGAGTATATATATGATGTTCCCAAAAAAAAGATTTAGAATTGAAAAGTCACGAGAAGAAGTTTTAGAAAGAAAAGATTTTTGGGAGTATCCTTTATTTTGAGAATGGATCATCGTCCAAGCCGAGGGTACTGACCAAAGCTTTGACTTCCTAAAATTACTTGTGCCAAAGTAGGGAGTACACGAGCCGAGGGTCTCGTTGCTGAGAATTTACTTAGCCATGCTAAGGTATGATACATGAGCGCTGAGAACCATGAAGCGAGTGACACCTCGTGGATTGAGCCTATTCGATTAGGTTGGATCGAACCCGTGCCGATCACACGGTGACTAAGAGAAAAATAGGTCAAGATAGTTGGAACTCCCAAAGTATAAAGTGAAGTAGTTTTTTCCTATAAGAAAGAAAAAGAAAAGAATTTCTTTTAGAATATTCATAAACTGCTATTACACAATTATTTTAGAATTGTTCTTATAAGCTTTATGTTTTACATACATTTGGAATCTTTGCTCGTAATGTATATGTTACTAAAGTTTCTTCCCCTATCGTTGAGACTCACTGAGTACAATGGGTGGTACTGACGTTCTCTTTTGGGAACCTACGTTGGTCTGCGGTACAACGTAGGAACCAGTTTTGCAGGCGAGCAGGCTATGGGTTTAGGACTTCCCTCTCTTCCAGTGCTATTAGTGAGCTCTGATTTTGTTCATGGAGTATTCCTAAGAGTCGTCTTTACTTAGTTATTTCTTTGTTTACTTAGATAACTGGCCAGGAAATCTCATGTCTTGAGCAGTGCATCAGTTTATCAGTAGAGGCTTCATGACATAGTCATTGGATTAAGATTCAGATGTTTTTGATAATAACTTAACAGTATTTCAGTGGTTACTACGAATAAAGTTTTGAAATTGGTTTATTTTAGATATTTAAATTAATTAAAAGTATTTGATTAAAGTATTGCCTTGTTGCATATAAAGTTTGAAGTTATAATAGATTTGATAAGCGCATATGGTTCACTCGGTCATGTTTAGTGATCGGGTGCCGGTCACGACTTGTTCAGAAAATGGGCCGTGATAATCTTGGGCTAATAATCTAAGAAAATAAGGAGAATGATGATACTATCACACATCATATTGTAGGTTGAATAAAAATGGAGATTCGCATATGGTGTCTTGTGTGATAAGAATGTGCTACTGAGACTTAAAGATACGTTAGATATAGTGGTTATTAGACCAGTTAATTGTATGGGCAGAGTGTTGGTCAGTAAATAACTCTCAAGCTTAGAAAATGAGAGTAACAAAAAATAAGGATGCTGAGATGGATGTATGGGTATACTAGAAGGGATATGATTAGGAACAACGATATTGACAAGGTGGAAGTGGACTTCGTAGTGGAAAAGATAAGGGAAGCCAGGATGAGATGTTTTGGGCATGTGAAGAGGAAATGCACAGATGACCCAGCGAGGAGGTGTGAGAGGTTAGCACTGTTGGGTCTAACGAGAGGTAGCGGTCGGTCAAAGAGGTATTGGGAAGAGCTGATTAGGTAGGATATGACGCATTTTCAGCTTACTGGGGACATGACCCTAGATAGATTGATACGAAAGTCGAGGAATATAGTGGAATGTTAGTAGATATTCGAGTTTGAGACACTCTATTTGTTCCTTATTTTCCATATCAGTACTATTACTATTATTATTGTATTATTTTATTCTTCGATTTCTATTTTACTTGTTGTTTCCTTTGTTTTGATTATTTTATTGCTTTATTATTTTGTTGTTGTTGTTGTCTTTATTATTTTCAACATGACTTTTTCACTACTGTTTTTTTTTTCAAACCATCTTTGAAATGCTTTTTTTGAGCCGAGAGTTTATTGAAAATAATATTTCTACCTTCACAAGATAGTGATAATATCTGTGTACACACCATCCTGTCCAGACTCCCCTTGTAAAAATACATTTGATATATTATTATTATTATTAATTATTTTCTTAAATAACTTAAAAAATAAATTATTGATGTAATCAAATGTAACCGTCATTTTTTGGTAACTAATGTAACCGTTATTTGTCGAATGATTATAAAAGTTTGGTTCAATCCTGGGATAGGCAAAGGTTATCCCGTATGATTATAATTTGGGAATTATAATCAAAATTATATAAGATATATAATCATATGTTTTTCATATAATTCTTATCCTCATTTGAATTGATACCTACAATCAAATGCTAGATAGAATTAATCTCAAATTTTATACTAGAATAACTCTCTCAATTCTTGTAACCAAACGACCCCTCGATGTTATATATTGAAGAATTAACCCAAATAGCAGTCTATCTAATTTTTTAAATTAAAAATAGCTAGTCGATTTATAATTTATGTATAATAGATGTATAATTATATATAATTAATGTATAATCTATATATACTGATTAGACAAAGTAAATATTGAATCTGACCAGTTATTTCTTTAACAATCCCTTCTAATTTTGAATTCAACTTTTTATTCAGTCTGCGACAACCTTGTGTTTGTTTTGTACATTTAATTTAACTAATAATCAATTATGTTATTGCAGATATAATTTTCTTTGAAATCTAGCTAGGTACAAACATGTAAAAGAAAGAAAAGATACTCCCTCAGCTAGGGTGCTTATCGAGCGGATCAGGCGGATAATTATGCGTAATAGTTCGGCTTATCGGTTATCGGTTATCGAATTATAAATATAGTAATTCGCTAGCCATCCGATAAGACAATGAGAGTATTGGTATCAGACTAACGATTGTCGAACTGTTTATCGGCAAAACCAAATAATTTTTTTTGAACAATCCTAGTATTATGAATACCAAATGGTCAAACTGCATAGTTCACCGGCTTTTATGCCTTTCCATTGTGAGACTCCATATGAGCCTCCTCTTTTAGCGACTCCACTGTTCTTGTTTCAACTAGTTGGTTTAGTAACACTCCGTGAATTTGGATTGGGTGAGGACATGTTAAATGAGTATTAATGTCATAATTTAGACATATGAGTCCGATCGAGATGATTATGGGTGTAAATAGTCGTTTGGAATCAAGACGGAGAGTGAGGTGCATAAGATTCGATAAAATCGACTAAGTTTATGGAAGGTCTGTCTTTCAGCCTGATTTCATGGAATTTTGTTAGGTATTGGAGAAAACTCAAAATATGAAAGGTGTAACCCTTTGAAATATCTTTCCAACGATATCTTGTGGAGCCAGAAGATTTCTGAGCAAAATGTTATGTCCGTTTTACTAGAAAATGCACAGTATACGCGTCCAGGTGAACGCCCAGATGGTCCGTGCGCGGCCGCACACTTGTGACAGTTCTACTACCATGCTGCACGTCCAGGTGTGCGGTTGTGACTTCAGGTGTGCGGGATCGCACCTGGGGGTCATTTTAAAAGCCCTACTTCGTCCCCCACACCCCAAAACAAAAAAAACTTGCTTTAGAAAGGGAAGCTCTGAAGAACCTAACTCCTCAAAGGTCCCTCCTCATCCAAGGTAAGTACTAATGATAATTCTAAGTTAATTTCAATTCTTCAACACCTGATTAACATGGGTAAACCCTTCAAGTCATTAGATATTCGATTGCAACATCAGTTTTGAGAGACGAAACCCTACAACTCGAATTCAAGATGAGTTAACGTAAAAAAGGTAATATCTTCACCCTCTACTTGATTATAGTATTGGATTAATGATTATAGACTCTAGTTCATGATATATGAGTTGATGTGTTTAATAAAAAAACATGAACGATTATAGATTTGGGATGTTGGTTGTTGATTATTGATTAAGGATGCTATTTATCTTATGGGTGATGAACAATAATATTGATTATAAGAATTTTAGATTTTAGAATTTATCGGGGGGTTGGGTGTAAAAACACCATTAATGAGGGCTATGAAGCTTTACCCATCAAGTGTTTGATAAAAGGCCAAAATGACCAAAATATGATTATTATTGCTAATGTGGATTCCCTTTGACTTGTATTGATATATATTAAAGTCGAATGAGTCGTCGAATGTTGTATTACGCTAAACAGCAGGAAGTTAAGGTATGTGAGGCTAACTCTCTATGTTTGGGAATGTTAATGATTCTCCCTACACTACGGTGATGCTAACTCTCTATGTTTGGGAATGTTAATGATTCTCCCTACACTACGGTGATGCTAACTCTCTATGTTTGGGAATGTTAATGATTCTCCCTACACTACGTTTCTTTTACGATGTTACTAATTGCCTCAGAAATATAGTTAAACCTAGTTCCTTGAATTGTTGCAGAACTTCTATTCTCTAGCTTCGTAACTCGTTCATGACTTTCATTCTGAATGTTGTGAATTCAGTGTTTAATCCATATAAACTTGTGTTTGATGCCCATGAATCTCATTCTAGATTACTCAACATGTCATAAACAGTTGAAGTTTCAGTTTTCATAATTAGTTCATGAATACATGTCTCAGTCTAGTTTTATTCAGCCTTCAAGTATCATGTAACTCAATATGGTTCAATATTTTAATATCACGTATTACAGTACAATTCTCAGTTCCTGTTTTTGAGTCACTGAATGTTGAACACCTATATTTGGACTTGAGATCGCAGTTTATGCTTTATGCATATTTGGGCCTGAGGGCGCATTTAATGCTTAATGCATCTTTGGACATGAGGACGTAGTTAATGCTTTATGCATCTTTGGGCCTGATGACACAATTATGTATACGTATACTTGGACCCGAGGATGCAGCTTATGCACATATATATATTGGGTCTGAGGCCGCAATTTGTTTATTCAGATAAACAGGCAATTCATCATTCAGAAGAGGGAGTATTCATATCCTTACTTCCTTTGTTCAATTCAGTTATCAATTATCATTTCAGTTATCAATTATCAATTATCATTTCAGTTTCAATTTCAGTACTTATCATTTCAGTTATCAGATATTAGTTATCACTTCAGTTATCAGTTATCAATTTAGTTTTAGTTTCAGCATTTACAGTTTTTTCCTTTCAGTTGTTTTACATACCAGTGCAATTCAAATGTACTGACGTCCCTTTTGTCCGAGGCCTGCATCTCACGATGCAAGATATGATTTACAAGTTGACTATTCATAACGCTAGGATTCTTGTACCAGCTATTTGGTGATCCGAGTTCTTTCGGGGCATTATCATTACCTTACATTATTCAGTATTTTCAGATAGTCAGTATTTTCAGTACTTCATTAGAGGCTTCATTGACTAGAGTAACAATTAGACAGAGTCACAGACTTTTCATGTTAAGCAATGTTGGCTACAAATATACCTTAGACTTATGTTAGTGATCTCGCACATTAATTTATATCATTCGGACTTTTAGTGTATCAACATATGTTAGTTTATTTTCCGGTTTCAGTATGTTATGATATCACACGTTGATTCAGCCAGCTAATTGGTTCGTTCGATCATAATATTCAGGCACCGGATGCCGTGTTACTTCCAGGTCCAGGTTCGGGCCGTGACAGGTTTGGTGATTAGATTACTCTTAATGGATCCTTTACATGTGTTACCCCCATACAGTTGGTGCCCAAGATCATCAATTCATCAGTCCGAAACATCAACCAAAGCTAAAGGACGTCAGATAAGTCATGTGGCAAAAGTCAGTTGGGCCAAACCAATACTTCACCAGCTACACTATCAGAGTCAGGATTAACTTTAGAAGGGAAGACAGACATCGAAGACGCTAGACTTGAAAATGTTACGCTTGATATTTATCAAGCAAGTAGTGGTGAAAGTTGTCCTTCTCATACCACTGAAAACTTAAAGGCATTTTCAGATTTACTTTCAGAGAATACTCATGTACTTCTCTTGATCCATGTCTAGATAGAATTCATAGAGGTCATAACTTTCTCTAGAAGAAATCAACTACGTAACAGAGATACACATTACATAAACATAAGGGTAGGCTTATATTGTCATGCGTAAGGAGGTAAAATTCATACACATAGGGTAAAAATATAAATATAAATTTTTTTAACGGGACGGTTAATCCGATAAGAAAATTGAGCAATTCGCCCCCAAACCGTTAAGCCACTAATTATAAAATCTCAATTCATTCACCAACCATTACCCCGGTAACCCGATACCAATAAGCCATCGATTCCGTTCGGTTAACGATTACGGTTCGGTTTTGAACAGCCCTACCCTCCGGTCTACTTTAATTGACTTTTTGGTTGTTTTCACACATATTAAGGAATTCGTCTTTTAACATTAATTAACAATGAAAATGGTCATATTAACCTTAATTTATTCATTGGAAATATAACAAATACTCCTACACTCTTTATTCCAAGGATAACTTTTGAAAAAAGTTCACTCCTTTTTGACATATGAAATAATTAAATATTATGGATCACAAAAAAAGGTCAAAAAATCAATTAAAGTGAACCGCTGAGAGTAGAGACTAGTGCCAACACTGTTTCATTGAAATATTTAGGACCCGTTTGGCCATAGATTTTGCTTACATTTTGGCGAAATCTCAAATCCATAACCAGCTCAATAGTTGATTTTGAGCCAAAATATCACTATTAGACTATGATACCAACTTATCATTATTACACTTTGTACCAAATTTATTTATGTTCAAAACTATGGTTTGCGGTAATATAATGAATGTTATTAATGATAGTACTGTTGAGTATTTCTGATAGTTCCTAGAACTTTTGAGTATAAGTCATGTTTCATATTTTTCCAAAATAAATTTGAAAAATATATTTTTAAAACTGAAAACCAAACACATTTTCATCTTCAAACCAAACTTCACCCAAATCAAATTTTTCTAAACAAATTTGAAAATTTAGGACCAAACGCTAGCTTAATCCAATCAATGCCAACATCCTTTAATAGTTCTATGATTATATATTTTTCCAGCTTTTTATGCTGCTTTCTCCACTCCCTAAGTATCTGATTAAAGTTCTCGTTTTGCCTCCTTTGCTTGGGATTAGATGAAAGGCTCATTCTTTGGGTGGATCATTTGGAAAATTATCACACTGCTTTTAGCCTTTATCATGCATATTAAGTGGGCGTTTGGACATAAGAATTGTAAAATATTCGAAAAAAAGTAGTAAAATTTTTGTAAAATAAAAATGGTATTTAAAAATTAGTGTTGTGTTTGGACATAAATACAATTTGGAGCTGTTTTTGAATTTTTGTGAGTGATTTGAAGTGAAAATTTTAAAAAACGACATTTTAATTTTTTTTAAAATTTTCAAAAAATTCAAAATTTTCATGGACAAATATTATTTACGAAAAAAGTGAAAAGTTTCTTATGGCCGAACGGCCTAAATTACACGGCCTAAGTCACAACATCCTGATGTTTATGTTGTGACTTATTGGTCTTTCATTTTGATATTTGGCAGTGTCAACATTGTGAACTCTAGGTATTATTAGATTTAATAGTATTTTCATTCAGACTTTTTTTGTCAAAATTTAAGATAAATCTAAAAAATGGAGATTGCGTGGAATAAATTTTTTGTGTTCAGAAAGCATGAATATTGGTCCATAACATTAATAGCACGTAGACGATTATCTGTATTATACTCTGGATTTGATCATCTAAAGTCAATTATCATCCACTTAATACATAATTAAATAATGAGGGGGGCCCGCTTCCAATTAGATTATGATTTGATGTGATGTGGGGTTGCGTGCGTGTGATGAATGAACAATTATATTTAGGGCAAACTGTAATTTCCATATGAAAAAATATTCTGGTTGATAGAGAAAAAGTAAGTGTGGATGGTCGAGATTCGAGAAACCTCCAAAATATGTTCAAAAACGAAGCCGCACTAAAAAAGTAAAGGAAAATAACTTTGGGTCTTTTCATGTTTCTTATATATAGGATTCCTTTATTGTTATAGAGTAGCTTTTCATTATTAATTACTACTACTATTTGGTTTTTAAATTTATGTCGCATAGAACTAATTAAAGAGGAAAATATTCATTCTCAAAAGTTTTTATTTTTATTTTTTATTTTAAAGCTAAATTTGAAATATCTTATATTACATAAATTATACTTATAATATATATTTTTTCTAGCCATATACATAGATTATATATTGGTTGTACATAATTATACATATTTAATATATAAATTATATACATTCTTGGTTATTTTTAGTTTAAGTTGTAGGATGAGTGGCTATTTGGGTTAATTCTTCTAAATAAATTTCATCCATTATCATCTTTTATTATTTGGTATTTGGTTAAATGGTTCTTATGTTAGAGAATATCTTAACGTTACTCTACTGCTCTTTCCTTTTTCTTAATTAATTTCCTTTATTCTCGTAATTTTGCTTTGTTGTTTCTTTTGTGCAACAAGATAATGCTTTTGATTTTTCAATAGAGGAAACCCTTTTCGATAGAAACAAATAAATATTTATGTCATGACTTCATTATTACCCGTGACGTAAACAATTAAACATTTAGGAGCCAATCCTTGCTTATTTAATATGACTTAGCCACTAAACAATTAGCATTTTATAGAATCAGATATGCCGGAGAATTGAGGAAGTGGTTTGCTGAATTTGCTCATTGAATACTGCCAAAATTCTGTAAGCCATTAGGCATACAGCATTTCTAATGTTTGTTCAATTTCCACCATTAGTGTTGGAATATCACACCGAGGTTTTGGTCTCATTTGATAATACGATTGTTTATCACGCTCAATCATATTTTATAAAAAGAATTAAGCGGTTGTTGCAAATATAATCTAGTTTACAAATTCGTAGTCGAATCCCACAAAGAATTAAGACTTAGCAACAATTGTTTAATACTGTTAAGAAACACAAGTCCAAACAATTTTCTAATTATAAAGATTATAACCTTTATTTATAACTAATTAACTAATAACTATTATAATACAGTAAAATTATCAAATAACAAGATGAAATTTGAGACAAGACAAAGGAGGTCTAGAGTTATGATTTCTCCAATTATCGAAATCTTTCCGGCTACGCCTTCTATAATTTCCTAAATATTCTCTATCGCTCGTGAGTACTTTGGATGTCATAGCCCTCTCTCTCTCTCTCTCTCTCTTTCTCTAGCAACTACCACAATTTACTAGACGTATTGATCACGCTCAACTGTGTCTAATAAAAGACTAAGCGGGCGTTGCAAATATAATCCGGGGTATTAAGCCCAGAGTCGATCCCACAGGGAATTAACGTATCAAGAAAGCCGTTAAAATACTAAACTCTCACTTAATCAACTTCCTCAAACTTTATGAATAATAATCGATGTTGTAATTACCACTACGATCAATGAAATTGCTAAACTAAGATTAACTAACAGCAGTTGTAAACAATTGGAATAAAGGTCTAAGACAATGGTTTCCGTCATTGGTACTTTTATGTTCCTATAACTTTGACTTGGTTGTCTCTATCAATCATGAACTCTCCAGCTATCGTAAATCTCTCTCGAGCATTTATGATAATTTACTAGTCGCACTCTTTCGAGCTACGCTAGCTATATTTACGTTACAACTCACTTTAGATTGCACCCGAGGTATATTATCTCTAACCCAACCTCTAAACCCTCGGTTATGACTCTCGTCTATACTCCGGGAGTGATGTTGTTCAACAACTACCTAAATATGCACACTCTCTCAAGCAGATACATAAAAAATAGGAACCGCTAGTTGAGGGCCCTTCAACTAGCTACAATCAAAATGTAGTTGAACAAATAGAGATAAATAACCAACTCAAAACTATATTAACATGCCAACGAGTTCATCCCCAATAGGTTTCACCAAAACCTTAGATTAAAATATTTAGCTACACATAATAGCAATGAAAACTACAAAGGAATCCATAGTCAATGGCAAAATAACAAAAGAAGAAAATAAGGATTGATGCCCCAATTGCCTCTTGCCTTTGTTTTTTTTTTTGGTGTTCTAAACTCTAAAACCTGATTCAAACCTTCTTTTGGGTGAAGTGGACCTTATATAGTTGATGTAGAATGGCCTGGGACTTCCAAATTTACCCCTGAAATAATGCCTCACGCGTCTGGACTAGCGGGGCGCGCTAAGGCCGCGATATGCCCGCGCTAGTGCGGTTTCTGTCTGCCTCTGGATCGCTGGACTAGTGCGGGCGCACTAATCCCGCGCTAGTGCCCCCGCTAAAAGGGTTCTACACTGCTTCATGAGAGCTGAACTAGCACGGGCGCGCTAATGCCCGCGCTAGTAGGGTTTTCCACTGTATCCGCATTCATCCTTGAGTCTTCAGTCTTCAATTCATCCAAAAGGTACCCCATGGTCTATTGTACTTCAATTCTTGCCCGGATCACCGTCATAAGCTTTCCTTACGGTATTGCACTCCTGTGAAACACACAAGTCACCATTAGAACATATTTTATCCTTATTTCGCATACTTAAGACAGTAAAGCATCATTAAGTTAGAGTATAACATAAGCCAAACCATACACTTTTAGCTTATTATCAACACCCACACTTAAATAATTTCTAGTCCTCGAGCAATCCAATACATCTTACTTGGCCTCTTTTCATCAAGCGCTTCCCTACAGTGACACCCCACCAACAAGTCACAAGCATCTCTCGTAGTGTAACATCCATACCTCAAATGGTGACTCTCTCATGCCGTGCCATGTTTTACTTTCTCATACTGCTTTGCAGGGGGGTCAAGACTTACCTCTTTTTCATGAATCACGTGCCCTCACATCACACATTTGAGAGTAGTTCACAACACATAATTTTCAAAACAACAGGAACTTTTAGATTGGAAAAATTCACTCACTCTCACACAGAACATTCATATGCTACACAGACACACCATAGGCTTGCCCGTAGTGTAATACTCCCCTAATCGAGTTTGTTTAGTCCAAGATCAATAGGTCTTTACTTGGTTGTAATGTAGGCTAAGGGACGGGTAGGATACATTTGGGTGTAGTGACTAACCTCCCTAAGCACTTTTAATACATTTACATTAACATTCCACCCATTTCTCCTGTGTTACCAGACTTTTCACCACACTTTGTTTCATGATTACCCCTATTATTTTCAGGTGCAACTTTTTGTTTTTTGTTTTGTTTTTTTTCTCTGCCACTCACTGCTAAGGACTACAGACTGTGATTGTCCTTTTTCTTATATTTTTTTTTTCTAAGTGGCTTTCACTTTTGCATTTTGTTTATTTTCAACTTTGCACCTTTTACTCTATTCCCTTGTGTTTCCTTACAAACCACACCTCTATCCCACACTTTGACTTTTACATCACAACAAACAATCTAAGTGCTCCTGGGAGGTACAAGGTTCAAACAG
The DNA here is from genome assembly GCA_005239505.1 of Nicotiana paniculata. Lineage (NCBI taxonomy): Eukaryota > Viridiplantae > Streptophyta > Magnoliopsida > Solanales > Solanaceae > Nicotiana > Nicotiana paniculata. Next base: position 36,199 of record ML363346.1, on the reverse strand, counting down.
ATAGGCTACTCGAACACTGGGTATGACTCATCACATGGTTAGCAAAGAAATAGTCTCATAGGCTCAAACGGGGTTAACTATGGTCAAATACTTTCAGGTGGATACATAATTATTCTGGATTACAAGGAAATGCCTATATCCCTTCTCGGACTAAACAAGCCTCTATTTCGATTTGTACACACACGGGGCAAGTTTTAGCTATCAAATGCAAGCATAGAATACAATATAGATAATCTCACACACACTTGGAACATAATTCAATCCAAATTGGTTCTCAACACACTCCATCAAGCATTCGAGATAGTTGCACATGCATCATTAAGGCAATCTACAAGAGTCACCAAAAGAGCCTAAGCGTCACACTCAAAGAGTCATGGTGTTAGGGTGTGTGAGGGTTGCCTTTTCTCATTCAATTCCTTGCCCAAGAGGTTCCTACTAACAACTAAAAAGAAAACGAAGAAGCTAGCTATACCCGATTCAAACTAAACCCTTGGAAAAGAACCGAGGTCAAAAGAAAAACCAAGGGGAAGTTACTACACTACCTACAAACGAAAATAAAATAAAAAAAATATTTTTGGTATTTTCTTTGGACTAACTTCCCTCAAGAAAACTGTCTAGGAGATCCATCGTCGGGAAGAGTCCACATATTTCTAAATTTTTGTTTTGTTTTGTTCTACCTAAAATAAAAAGACTAACAGAAAAAGCTACATAACTTTAAAAAAAAGAAAAACTTACTAACATGAAAAGCTAAAACTACTAACAAGAATGCACACTAAACACAACAAACCACAACAAATATTTACAACACCCCACACTTAAATCATGCAATGTCCTCAGTGCATCACATATAGACAAAACAAGAAGTAAAAATAAGGTGTAAGAAACTCCCTGATCAAGCAGCGTCGTCATCCTCTGACGCTCTCCATCCTTCATCATGTTCATCCTCTCCATTAGTTTTGCTTTCCATGCTCCTTCGAACAAACGCTTGAATCACTATATGCCTCCACTTTGAACTTATGAATTGGACCCCAAGTTTTGATTCTGCTCTATGATCATGCTCCTGGGGTGGTGGAACGAATCTGACTGGCCGAATAAAATAATGTAGTAATCTGCACTTCTTGGCCTTTATATGAGATGTGTATTCCCGACTTTCTGGCAAGAAGAATTCCAGAGTGTGGGCATCTTGTTCCTTATTCCTGACTCGTCAAGTGGTTCGGATGACTCTATTTTCATATCATCATCCAAACACAATGTGAAAAAATGCTTGGAGTGTGTACAATGCAATATACATCCTCAACACTAATGACACTAGATTCAACAAAATACGTATCATCAATGTCCTTGGTTAACTCTAATATCTTTTCTACAACATTGGCATCCTCAAAATCTAGTCTGATTGATTGTTGGTGTTCTACTCTGACCTTCTCCACTAGCACCTCCTGTACGTCATCATCCCTGGGTTATTTGTTCCTATTAACTAGATAAGGTGGCAGTGGCTTCAGTTCCAACTTGGGTGGTTCTTTAACAGATGGCTTGGCCGGCGGGATCTCTCTTTTCTCTAAGTGTAATGACTCAAACTCGAGAGCCCTCAGCCAGACCCCTTTTCCTTCAAGTGCTAACACCCATTCTGCAAGTTCTTCACTGTTCACATCATCTAAGTTCATCAAACATGCAGTGAAAGGGTTCCCCACAGTCAAGGACGCATCATCTTCTTCCAGTATCACGTCCACGACATCAATAAGAGAGCAGTTGGCGAACTCACTTGGTCGCCTCATAAACTTCAGCACGTTGAACGTAATTTCTTCATCATTGAACCTCATCTTAAACTCACCAGTCTCACAATCGATGAGGGCTCTGCCTGTGGCTAAGAATGACCTTCCCAAGATTATGGGAATTTCCTCATCTACCCGACAGTCTAAGATCACAAAGTCAGCAGGGAACACACATTTCCACACTTGCACTAACACATCGTCCAGAATACCCGACAGTCTCTTCGCCGTCCTATCATCAAGTTGCAACAGCATGGAGGTAGGCATGGCTCTACCAATCCCCAGTCTTTTATAGATGGCCAGTGACATCAAATTAATGCTGGCCCCCAAATCACATAGAGATTTGGCGAAAGCAAAGTTGCCAATGGTATAAGGAATTGTAAAACTCCCTGGGTCAGACAACTTTTCAGCAATAGGACGCGTCACCACCGCACTATAAGTCTGGGTAAGGGTGACAGTAGCCAGATCTTGGAAGTCAAATTTTCTGGACATCAAGTCCTTCATCATTTTAGCATAGCCAGACATTTCCTTCAACGCATCAATCAATGGGATATTTACCTGTATTTGCTTTAACATGTCCAAGAACTTCTTATACTGCTCATCCTTCAGGTATTTCGCCAGTCTTTGAGGGAATGGAGCTGGCAGTCTCTTCTTTCCTGTTATCTGTTCTTTTTCCTTTTCAACCACCACCTCTACTGCTGGCTCTGTGATTTCCTCTAATTCTTTCAGCTTCACTTTGTTTACTGGATTCTCCTTCAGCTGGCTGCACTGTGACCTTGGTCAAATGAGTCGATTCATCAATTTCCATAGGCACTTGCACTAGTTTATCCGTCTGTCTGCTTTCACGCACCATCTCCTATTCCAGGTCCAGGTCTCTACCATTGCGGAGACTCACTGCCATCAGCTGCTTTGGGCCCTGGTCCCTTGGATTCACCTGAGTATCAACAGGTAAAGTTCCATGAGGATGACTGTTCACTGCATTTAAAATCTTCCCCAGCTGTACCTCGATATTTTTAATGGCTGAGACATGGGCATCTACTCTTTCACTAATCTTGGCAGTTGACCCAATAACCTATTGCATCATAGCTTCTAACCTGAAGAACCCATCTTCTTGTCTCCCTCCATGTTGTTGCTGAGGGGGATTATAAGCTTGTTGCTGAGCCTGGTTGTTGTATCCCTGAGATCGTTGGTAAGGTGCCATGTTACCTTGAGGTCTCATGGAACCCATGTTCCCATTGTTGTGCTACAGATGAAGTGGTCTATAAGGTTGAACCTGCTGACCCCAGTTCTGACCTCCCTGTCTCTGACCTCCATAATTTGACACATAGTTCATGTTTCAGGGTAGAGAGCTTGATTGCAGTCTGCATTCCAGTGATTACCCATAGGTTGACTTACACAAGATGTGCACAATCCCCCATTGGTAGTATCTATAATGTGAACCTGCTGCTTCACGCCTGATTCCTCCATCTTCTTTGTGAGAATACTCATCTGAGTCATCAGTGTAGCCATGTTCTCAGCCATAGTATTAGATGGGTCTAATGGCACCGAGTGAACAATTGGGGTGATAGGTTCACCCCTGGTGGTCCATCCTGAATTTTGTGCCATTATGTCAAGTAAGCTTTGGCACTCTCTCCACGTTTTTCTGAGGTAAGCTCCACATGCTGAGGCATCAACGTTGGCTTTCACACTATCTGATAAACCCATGTAGAATCTTTGCCCCAACATTTGCTCAGGAATAAAATGGTGTGGACAAATAACCAACATTCCTTTAAATCTCTCCCATGTCTCTTGCAGTGTCTCCATGGGCTTATATCTGAAACTAATTATCTCGTCTATCTGTTGTGCTGTCTTGTTGGGCGGATGAAATTTTCCTAGAAATTGCTTGACCAATTCCTCCCATGTAGTAATAGAATTGATGGGGAGGGAATTTAGCCAAGTCTGAGCAACACCTATTACCGAGAACGGAAACAATAACAGTCTTAGAGCATCCGGGGTAACATTCGGCTGTCACTGGGTTTTTCATATGGACAGGAAGTTCTTCAAATGCTGCTGAGGGTCCTCGGAATATGACCCAAAAATAGTCCCTTATTATGCAACAAATGCAGCATATTATTCGTGATCTGAAAAGACACCGCTTCAATCTGAGGGACCACAATCGCGGTAGCCAAGTTGTCAGCTGTGGGCTGCACCCAGTCGTATAATGGCGCCTCAGGTGAAATGGGCGCCTGAGGCGCAACATTTCTTGCTGCAGGGTTGATCAACCCATCACCCTCAACCTCATCAATAATGTTAGCTCTGTCGTTCAATTCTGCCATATTCGGTTCAATGTTTGTCTGTTGTCGGTTTCTCCGATTGGCTCTGTTCAATGCCCAGAAAACCTTTTCGGAGTCTGGTAAAGCTTCAAAAACGTCACCAGTTCTCGAAGAGTTCCTAGGCATGCATCTGTACCACCGGTTCAACAAATGTTAGAATTTCAATAAATGAGTGAAATAAAAGAAACTTGACTTAAATTGAGAATTTTTTGTATTTTTCTTCACTATCTCCTCGATAATACCGTCAATTCCCCGGAAACGGCTCCAAAATTTGATCACGCTCAACTGTTTCCAATAAAAGACTACGCGGGCGTTGCAAATATAATCTGGGGTATTAAGCCCAGAGTCGATCCCACAGGGAATTAACGTACCAAGAAAGCCGTTAAAATACTAAACTCTCACTTAATAAAATTCCTAAAACTTTATGAATAATAATCGATGTTGTAATTACCACTACAATCAATGAAATTGCTAAACTAAGATTAACTAACAGCAGTTGTAAACAATTGGAATAAAGGTCTAAGACAATGGTTTCCGCCGTTGGTACTTTTATGTTCCTATAGATTTGACTTGGTTGTCTCTATCAATCATGAACTCTCCAGCTATCGTAAATCTCTCTCGAGCATTTATGATAATTTACTAGTCGCACTCTCTTGAGATACGCTAGCTATATTTACGTTACAACTCACTTTAGATTGCACCCGAGGTATATTATCTCTAACCCAACCTCTAAACCCTCGGTTATGACTCTCGTCTATACTTCGGGAGTGATGTTGTTCACAACTACCTAAATATGCACTCTCTCTCAAGCAGATACATAATAAATATGAACCGCTAGTTGAGGGCCCTTCAACTAACTACAATCAAAACGTAGTTGAACAAATAGAGATAAATAACCAACTCAAAACTATATTAACATGCCAACGAGTTCATCCCCAACAGGTTTCACCAAAACCTTCAATTAAAGTATTTAGCTACACATAATAGCAATGAAAACTACAACGGAATCCATAGTCAATGGCAAAATAACAAAAGAAGAAAATAAGGATTGATGCCCCAATTGCCTCTTGCCTTTGCTTTTTTTTTTTGGTGTTCTAAACTCTAAAACCTGATTCAAACCTTCTCTTGGGCGAAGTGGACCTTATATAGTTGATGTAGAATGGCCTGGGACTTCCAAATTTACCCATGAAATAATGCCTCACGCGTCTGGACTAGCGCGGCCGCGCAATGCCTGCGCTAGTGGGGTTTCTATCTGCCTCTGGATCGCTGGACTAGCGCGGGCGCTCTAGTGCTGCGCTAGTGCCCGCGCTAAATGGGTTCTACACTGCCTCATGAGAGCTGAACTAGCACGGGCGCGCTAATGCCGCGCTAATTCCCGCACTAGTAGGGTTTTGCACTGTCTCCGCATTCATCCTTGAGTCTTCAGGCTTCAATTCATGCAAAAGGTACCCTATGGTCTGTTCTACTTCAATTCTTGCCCGGATCACCGTCATAAGCTTTCCTTACGGTATTACACTCCTGTGAAACACACAAGTCACCATTAGCGCACATTTTATCCTTATTTCACATACTTAAGACAGTAAAGCATCATTAAGTTAGAGTATAACATAAGCCAAACCATACACTTTTAGCCTATTATCACGTATTCTCTCGAACTACGCTAGCTGACACTAATTCACCGCTCACTACGATTGCACCAAGGTTTCATTATCACTAATCCCACCTTTAAATCCTCCGTATTGATCTCTAACATACGTTAGAAGTGTTGTTGTTCAAAAACTACCTAAATGTGGACTCTCTCTCTCTCTCTCTCATATAAAAACTAAATAGGCACAATCACATGATGGCCATTCAATCAACAACAATAAACGCGTAGTTGAACAAGTAGAGAAATTCAACGACTCAATTATATAAAAACATCACAAGAATTTGTCATGCAAAGGTTCCATCAAAATCGTAGATAACAAATTAGTTATTCATAATAGTATGTAAAATTACAATACTAGAATTCATAACCAATAATAAGAATAGGAAGAAGGAAGTGAAAAACTCGTAGAAGGTTTCTTCGCCTTGCTCCTAGTATGTTCTTGCCTCATTATTCCCCTGTCAAAAAACACCCTCTTTAGGTCGAATTTGCTCTAAAAAAGTCCTCTCTTCTTAGACATGTTTAGGGAGTATTTACAGGCTAGGGTTGAAGTTTTCGAGTCCAAATTCAGGTCGGATTCTTCTAACCCGCGACTTTTAATTACTGGGCTATAGACCTCGCGAAGCTTGGTCTGTAGCGCGGTCAAGCTGGCTATTCGCGGAGCCTGGTCTATCACGCGGTCAACCTGGCTATAAACCTCGTGAAGCCTGGTCTGTAGTACAGTTTTGGGTACTTGATGCTTTTGTGCTCTTTTCTTGCATTTTTGTCCTCTTTTTGTGCAACTTTAATTCGTCTATTTCTTCCGATGTTCCTACACATAAAACAACACAATTTAGCTCAAGTGTCGCACAAATAATCACTAAACCAATAAAACATAGGGCTGGTAATATACTAAAGTATAGCATTTTGGCTACATCACCACCCCACACTTAAACGTTGCTCGTCTTCGAGTCAACCACCAATTCACATTAACCTAGAGCACTAACATCCTAAGCACACTATACCTATGACTATGGTTGATAGCAACAATTAAACTTTAGCATATATGCCTTCAACACATACTTCCTTTTACTTTATGCCTACTTCAAAAATTTATTCAACAACAAGAGAATATGTTCATAACAATCCTAGCCTTACAAACCGACTCAATATCACTATGCATTCATGGCTTGAACACTTAACATCATAGATACATCTAATAACCTCACCTATACTTTGCGAAATCACGTGCCTTCACAACAAGAACATAAGAATAAGTTGAATCTACACATTCAAATTAAATGCTCAAATATATTTTAAAGACTCACGTATATCAAAGAAATTCCTCACTCTCACAAAGAAGTCACATGCATGCACAAAGTACCATAAGTTTTCCCATTATGTAAACATCACTAACGTAGGCTTGCTCAATCTAAAATCAAGTAGAATTTTTCCATGGTTGTAATGTGGCTAAGGGAAGGGTAAGATATATTTTGTATTAGTGGTTCATCCTCCCAAGCACTTTAACACATCACATAATAAACTTCAAGTGCAAATTCTTCAATCCACTTCAATTTCACAAACAATATCACCCCAGAAAAATATTTTTTCTTTCTTTAAGCACTACATTAATTCATACACACTAGCAAGGACAAGATGTGCTTATTCTCCTTTGCTACATATTTTTTTCTTTTCAAAAATACTCTTTTCATTTTCTTTTCTACCGTTACGGCTAGTGGTGTATTCCTTACAATAAAAGTGCATCTTTCTTTCTTTCATTGGTTCCACTCAAAAGCCATCCAAGTTTCATCCTTACTTTTTTTAGTTCTCATTTTACAATTAAAGTGATTTTAGGGGGGAAAAAGATCAAAACAAATTATAAATAAGAACAAAGGGATATATGCTTGTAATGTGGCTGCCAAATAAAAATTTATAGGCACAAAGTTGACTAGGGATAATTTTTATTGTGGTACGCATTAAACTCAAATAAATCAAAGAAAGCCTAAAATCTTTTTTATAACTGAGCAAAACCTAAAATTTCGCTTCAACTCACATGCAAGATAAGTTCTAGACTCTAATGCAATGACACGGACTACACAAGAAGATCTCACCACACATGACACATGATTCACTAAGGACGGTCCCATTCCGACTCTCAAATAATGACAAGTATTCACGAAGCGACAAATTATTAAGTATTAAGCACAAAGTGAACACGATCCAAGAAAACGAGATATAGACATCAATAATATGTTATCTACTCAACAAGGCATCATAAGCATTTTCAAACCATAGAGAAGGTACTACACGTGCTAGAGCCTAAATATACTACTATCAAACAAGTCAAAAGCACGCCAAGATATTTCATCTTTCTTCTTTTATTTCCTAAATCCTATTATACTCTAAAAATAAAAGAACTGACCTAGTTAAAACTACATCCCATGAGAAAGAACCGAGGCACAAAGAAAAATTACAGGGGATTACTAATACCTAAAGTAAAAATGAAAAGACATGATTTCTTTGATTTTTCTATTTTTTTTTGTATGTGTTTTTTATCAGACTTTAAACCCTCAAAACAATTGTCTAAGATATCCATTGTCAGGCAAAATCCATTCTTTTTTTCATTTTTCTAAAAGAAAATATTATTCAATTAAACTATTAACATAGAAAATCACTCAAACAATCTCCTCACTCCACACACTTAAAATTATGCATTTTCCCTAATGCACATTATACTAATAAGAGGGTACAAGAAACTCCCTAGTAGACTAACGACTGAGCACTAGCAGCTCATAGGATTTTCAGACTTCTCCCAGGCCTGGTCCTTTGTGCGGGTACCTCACATTTAGTTCAAACTATCTATTTTGTTGTTACATCCTTCCAGTAGCTTTGCTTTCCATGCTCCTAGAAAATCAGAAAATCGACACTACACAAATAATACAATTAAAAAAAAAGTAGTAAATTTGGGTTGTCTCCCAACAAGCGCTTGATTTAACGTCGTGGTAAGACGTGAATCACTTTCTGCCTTCACTTCGAACTTATAAATTGGACCCCAAGTTTTGATTCTGCTCTATGATCACGCTATTGGGGCGATATAAATTACTGCGAGCCAAAAATTAAATGATTTTATGCAATTTTTCACTTTCAATCGAGGAGTGTCACTTTGCCTAGACGACCTTAAATATTTCAGAATATAGGGCTCATCTGCCTCTTCCTTTGACTCTTGCATTGGCTCATACGGATCAATTTCCATTTCACCATTTGAACATAATGTAGGGACGTGTGTGGAATGATCTCCAACACGCTCAAATATATGAACTTCAAGATTGTCAACCCCCTCAATACCAATTACATTAGAGCCAACTAAATTTGTATCTTCAACGTCCCTGGTTGACTCTAGTATTATTTCTTCAACATCGACATCCTAAATTCTAGTTGGTTAGATTGTTGGTGTTCTACTCTAACCTCCTCCATTAGAACTTCAATTTCAATATCTAATTCATGCTTTTTTTGGCTGCTATCCATAATATTGGCTTGTTGAGCATTAAATGCTTCAACTAGTTGGCTCACTTGTGCCTCCAAGTTGCGAATAGTAGCATCTTGTCTTTGTATGTGCAGTTGTTTCTCATCATTTTGTTCCACAAAGCACCTTAGTATATCCCTGATCTCTTTCAGGTAGTCATCCCTAGGTTCTTTATTCCTATTAACTTCACAAGAAAAAGAAGAACCATCAAAGTAAAGGATTAGGGAAAGGTAAGAAATATAAGCACAACCATGAAAGTAACCATCTTGACCACCACACATAACTCGCTCTCAAAAATATTTTGATAATTTTTCCACGGGTGATTTCCTCCACAATAAGCATTAGGAAGATCAATAGTAGAATTACCAACATCAAAACTCTCGTAATTCCAAGATGCCATGTTTCTCAAATAAAAAATAAAAAATAAAAAAAATCAAATACTAAAAAAACAAAATAAAACTTCAAACTTGAAACCTAGCAATATGTACACCTACAGCTATACCGTTAGTTTCCGGCGACGTCGTCAAAATTTGATCACGCCCAACTATGCCTTATAAAAAGGACTAAGCGGTCGTTGCAAATATAATCCGGTTTACAAGTTCGAAGTCGAATCACAAAGAACTAACGCTTAGCTACAGTTGTTCAATATTTCTAAGAAACACAAGTCCAAACAATTTCTTATTTGTAAAGATTATAACGTTTATTTTTAACTAATTAACTAAAAATTATTATAAAATAGTAAAATTGTCAATTAACAAGGATGAAATTTGAGACAAGACTAAGGAGGTTTAGAGTTATGATTTCCCCAATTGTCAAAATTCTTCCGGCTATGATGTGAGGCTAGAATTCATGGTTTAACATGTTATATGCCTTACATTTTATATGCGTTAATGATAAAAATACACTTTTTATGTGCATAATGGAGTCTATTTCATGTGTAGGTGAATTGGAGATGGAAGCCGAGCTAAATGGATGCAAATACATCAAAAATACGCTCAAGAGGCGAAGAGGAGTGCACCGGGCTATAACCGGGCATTTGAGCCCAAACGCCTGACCCTGCCTGGGCGTTAGCCAGGTGCCAGAGCCCAAACGCCTGACCCTGCCTGGCGTTAGCCAGGCGACAGAGCCCAAACGCCTGCCTTAGCCTGGCATTATCCAGGAGCCAGGGCCCAAATGCCAGGCCCCTGTTCCGGTTAAATCCGAGTTTTTGAAGAGTTTAAGTTTTTCCCGATTGGAATAGAAGTCTCCTACACGTTTAGCGTTTATCCCAAATATATAAATAGACCCAAGAACACAACTTGAAGGAGGAGGAAGCCATTGAAGTGACGAAAAACCTGTGGATTATTACTCAGTGAAGCAAACATTGATTTTTATAGCTTTTATTCATTACTTTGTAGTTTAATTATGCAAGTTATTTTGGGTTTGATTCTTATGAACATGTTTAGCTAATTTATTTAATCTAGGGTTTTGGTGGAACCCGTTGGGGGACGAACTTATTGTGTTATTAATATAGTTTGGTTGATTGTTCATCTCTATTTGTTCAATTACGTCCTTGTTGTAGTTAATTGAATGGCCATCAATTAGCTGTTCCTATTTATTATGTATCTACTTGAGAGAGAGTGCATCTTTAGGTAGTTGTTTGGACAACATCACTCCCGGAGTATAGACGAAAGTCATAACCAAGGGTTTAGAGGTTGGATTAGAGATAACAATACCTCGGGTGCAATCTAAAGTGAACTGTAATGCAATCTAGCTAGCGTAACTTGAGAGAGTGCGTCTAGTAAATTATCATAATTACTTGAGAGAGATTTATGGTAGATAGAGTGTTCATGATTGATAGAGACAACTAATCAAGCTATATGAAGTATCCGAGAAGTAAGTTCACCAACGGGGGAAACCATAACCTTAGACCTTTATCATAATTGTTTACAACACATTGTTAGTAATTGTTAGTTATTATTATTGTCAGTAGAATTAGTAAAACATCACCAATTTATATTAAAAAGTCTTGAGACAATTGATTGAGTAAAAGTTGCGTATTCTAAAGCCTTGATTGATACGTAAATTCCCTGTGGGATTGACTCTGGGCATAATACCCCGGATTATATTTGCAATGCCTGCTTAGCCTTTTATAAGACATAGTTGAGCGTGATCAGGCTACGCCTTCTATAATTTCGCCTAAGTATTCTCTACCAATCGTGAGTACTTTGGGTGTCGTAGCTCTCTCTCTCGAGCAACTACCACAATTTACTAGACGTATTCTCTCGAACTACGTTAGCTGACACTAATTCACCACTCACTACAATCGTACCAAGGATTCGTTATTTCTAATCCCGCCTTTAAATCCTCTGTATGGATCTCTCACATACGTTCGGAGTGGTGTTGTTCAACAACCACCTAAATATGTACTCTCTCTCAAGTAATATACACACTAAATATGCATAGTCAATTGGTGGACATTCAATCAACAACAATAAACGCGTTGTTGAACAAGTAGAAAAATTCAAGGACTCAATTATATAAAAATATCACAAGAATTTATCCTACAAAAGGTTCCATCAAAACCCTAGATAACAAATTAATTATTCATATAGTATGTAAAAGTTCAATACTAGAATTCATAATGAATAATGAAAATAGGAAGAAGGAAGTGAAAAACTCGTAGGAGAATTCTCTGCCATGGTCCTAGTGTGTTCTTGCCTCATTAGGTCGAATCCCCTGTCAAAAAACGTCCTCTTTAGGTCGAATTTGCTCTAAAAACGTCCTCCCTTCTTACACATGTTTAGGGAGTATTTATAGGCTAGGGCTGAAGTTCTTGAGTCCAAATCCAGGTCGGAGTCTTTTAACCCGCGACGTTTAACTACCGGGCTATAGACCTCGCGAAGCCTGGTCTATAGCGCGGTCAACCTGGCTATAGACCTCGCGAAGCCTGATCTGTAGAACAATTTGGGTACTTGATGTTTTTGCGCTCTTTTCTTGCATTTTTTGTCCTCCTTCTTTCGATGTTCCTACACATAAACAACACAATTCAGCTCGAGTGTCACATAATTAATCACTAAACCAACAAAATATATAGCAAGTAATATACTAAAAATATAGTATTTTGGCCGACAATTGTTATTTAAAATTTTGTAGTACAACGATGATTTACTAGCTAGAGCTGTCAATGTGTCATAATTTTTCACTTTTTCATTTTGGGATTAGAATAGGAAGTTTTACATTAGATTAATTGTGTTGGTAATTAACTTTTACTATTGTGATTCCTAATGTACGAAATGATGGGAATTGGAAATTTGCAATCTAACTTTACATATATCACTCAGGTGTTTGGTTATCCTATCAAAATTTCCTTTCTCTATCATCTCCTTCTTACCCCTATCCAATTTAAATGAAGAAAATCGTTAGAAAAGAAAGAACCATTAATTCCGATTTCAGACTTCAGATTTCTTATCAGAATTGTTAATTCCGCAAATTATGAGCAACTTATTGCCTAAAGTTATTTTTTAAATAATCTGCTAATGTAAAAATTCTTTTACACCATTAAGGCATAAAAATTAAATTATCTTTGAAATTAAGAACTGTTTGCAGTTAAACTAACATATATTAAACCTTTTCTTTTCTTTTCTTAATCGAAGACTTTTATACTAGGAACACGACTTGGAATTCAATAGTATCTACCACTAATGCACACCAAATGCATCAGCGCTGAGTCTTGGATTTTTCCCATCTTTTTAACGGATTAAACCAAACATTTTCTATCTTATCTTTTTGGCTGTCTGTGTCGTCTTCCAATATAAGTGCAAGCTTCTTTTCTAAACAGAAAAAGCTAAAACCGTACACAACTTTGTATGTGATGTTCCAAATGAATCTTAGGTTGGTTCTTGTTTAGGTACAATCTTGAATCTAGGCAGCTTTTTTTGATTGATTTGATTGAAACAACTTTATCACTTATTGTCTAGTACTAACCATGTTAGACATTGTTCTTTCTTTTTATAATGGAGCTCTAAATCACGGACTTGATAGGGCCTCCCGTGCTGGGTTCGACAAATAGATTCCACCTCCACATATGCTGAGCGCGTATGGTGTGACTTCTCCAGAGGTTGATGGGAGGCCAAAAATCATGGTGAGCTTTTATTACTGTCGTTTTTGAATTTATTAGTGAAAATATCTCTTGGTAGCACACTTAACCTTTTGTGCTTATGTAGGCCTCGGGGAAGCCGTTTCAATGAGGCCGCCCCCGCCTGGCGAAGTAGATACCCCAAAACTCGTCAAGGATAAGAAGAGAGAGGGAGACGCCGCCGGAGTCCTCGAAACCAAAAAAGGCCAAAGCTCGAAAGCCTAAGGCCGACACAGTGGCTTTGACTGTCGAAGTTGCGTCGAGCCTTTGTGTTGAGGTCGAAGAAGGATATGAGACTAAGGGGGAAGGCAATGCCTTCCCGTTAGTAACTCATAGGGGAAACGACACCGGTGCTTCACATGTTACTGCATCGAAGGCTGCCGAGGTGGTTTGATCTCGAGCTGAGAGGGTCTCCGAAGGGAGCTTGGGCCCAGTCCCCGAACCAGGTGATGACCAGAATGCACCTTGTGCTGAAAAGTACTCGGTTGAATATCCCGAAGTACCAAAAAAGAGAAGGCCTTGATCGATCCACTCGGAGTGGTCGACATGGGTGACTCTCAAGAGGGCCCATCCTTTTCTGAGGGGCAGATACGGGATGCCCAGGACATGAAGACTCCTGAAGCAGGGGCTTCCCACGGGGAGAATGATATCTTCGAGGAATGCCTTGCAAGAGGCCCCGACCTTGGTGCCTCGTTTATATTCGAAGAGGTTGATAGGCTTCGAAAGCAGGTATATTTTGTCTTTTAACAATTACGTTTGAGATTTAATCTGTTCCTATATAACTTACTTTCTTAGTGACCAGGATGTGATGCTCTGTGACCAGGCTTTCTCCAAGTCTCGGGAAGATCTTGTCCGATGTGAAGACGAGCTTAGGAAGCTCACATTGGAACACGATGACCTCAAGGCCCTTTATGTCCGAAAAGAGGGGGATCTTAAGGACCTTCGAGCCCGCGCGGAGGAGGCGTCTCGAGAACGGGCTGATTTCATCGAGCAGGTAACATAGTCTTTGAGGGATTGTTTTACACTTACTCATTTTAGTGTTCTAATGCCCCAATTCAACTCTTGCAGCTCAAGCAGAAGGATGACCTGTTGGAGAAACTTCGGGAGGATCTTAGGGTCAAACTTGGACTGAAGCAGCGGATGGATGAGGTAGCCTCTGAGAAGGACACTCTTCGAGAGAAACTGACCTCGGATGAGCACCAACTTCAAGGTGTAAAGGGAGAAAGTTGCCGTTATAAGGAGCTTCATGCTGAATCGGCTGCCGAGTTGTACAAAATCAAGTCCGAAGTAGATGCCCTCATATTCTCATATCGGACTGATGCTGCTGCTGCAAATGCTCGGGCTAAGAAAGTATCCGATCAAGCCGAGCTCAGGCTAACTCATGCTCTTGATCATGCTCGATTGGAATCTCGGAGGCAGGCTCTTGAGGAGATACACGCCAAAGGTTTTGATCTTTCTGCCGAGATCGAGAAAGTGAAAGCCTTAGAAGAAGAGTCGGCTGCACTGATCATTCCCGATGAGGATTCTGTTAGTGAAAGCCTTTTCTTTTATTTTCTTAATAGAAGACTTTTATACTAGGAACAAGACTTGGAATTCAATAGTATCTACCACTAATCTACTACCAAATGCATCAGGGGTAGGTCTTGGATTTTTGCCATCTTTTTAACGGATTAAACCAGGCATTTTCTATCTTATCTTTTTTGGCTGTCTGTGTCGTCTTCCATTATAAGTGCAAGCTTATTTCTAAACAGAAAAAGCTAAAACCATAAACAACTTTGTATGTGATGTTCCAAATGAATCTTAGGTTGGTTCTTGTCTAGGTACAATCTTGAATCTAGGCAGCTTCTTTTGATTGATTTGATTGAAACAACTTTATCACTTATTGTCTAGTACTAACCATGTTAGACATTGTTCTTTCTTTTTATAATGGAGCTTTAAATCACGGACTTGATCATTAATTTAAGGAATTATAATACAATATCATTGGGAGAAAATATATTCTGTTACAATTTAATTTCTAGTTTGTATTATCAGTATAAATATAAATGTCCTTCAAGAACATGCTAGGATTCTACTTGTTGCACCTTATATGGTTAATAGAGGACACAAGTTATCCGTTCGTATAATTAACTAGTAGTATTATATATACTTTAATTTGAGATGATAGATTACCCTATTGTATATTATTGTACGTTAATATGAGCACGAACGGAGGGTGGATTGTCACACCCCAACCTCGCGGTGCGACCGGCACATGACGTTCCAAGGACTGTGCGAACCAATGCCCATACTTAGACTTTTCAACATGAAACCTGGGCCAACAAGGCTTCCGAGTACGATACCAGAACTTAAATGATCATAACCGACAAATCTTTAACATTTTATGTACGTGTATATATGTGTGTGTATATATATATATACACAACCAACTTTTACATATACACCGAACACTAGTCTACAAGCCTCTAAGAGTGCCAAAAATATATAACTTGGTCGGGAAAAAACCCCCACCATACCCAAAATGGTTGGAACTTATACGTCAATACCTATCAACTTATGAACAACTACTCCGGAGAAGCGAAGTGTGACAACCAACAACTGGAGCGAATATCCTACTGGGGAGGGACGTCGCCAGACCTATCTGTACCTGTGGGCATGAACAAAGCGCCCAAAAGATAGGGGAGTCGGTACGAAAAATATACTGAGTATGTAAGACTGATAAGTTACGCAGTTCAAAGACATAACATAAGAGATATGAATACATCACTTCAACCTGAATATTGATAACAAGCCACCGGGGGCATATAATGCGAAAATCATGAATTATAACTACATGCAAGTTTAGCAAAAGTGAGACCACTCATTGGGGATATACATTAAATACATAATATAGTACCATTCAACCGCTCTTTGTGAAATATTGTATCATATTGTACCATATCGTACCCGGCTTCAAGAGATCTTAGTTGTACCCGGTCTCAACAGAACTTTGCGTACCCGGTCTCAAAGGACTCGGTCATACCCGGCCACATAGGGATCGGTAATTATTTCATATCACATCACTCTATACCCAACCTGATAGAGGACTCGATCGTACCCGACCTCAGGAGATTTCAACTGTACTCGGCTTCAAAAGGACTCGGTAAACTCAAATCACACATCATATTTCATCATACTCAACTGATCAATGATTGCACAATAGGTGCCATACCCAACAGACTATAACGCATATCGATAAAGTAAAGTAGATACATATATGTATAAGTGCAATGCAAGACCACATTCAAGAGATATCAAGATCAAATTTAGAACGGAAAATGGTCTGAAATACACCTTTACTATTGAATATTGTTTAAAACTACCCTCCGTCATACTAATCGAGCAAAAATACCCCTCTCGTCTTACTATTGAATAAAAATACCTTCACCTTAACGGAAGTGCGACATGGCAACAATTATTCTAAACTTACACGACCCAACCCACTTAAAAAAACAGATTAATACTTAAAAGACCCCATTAGCACCTAGCTAAAAAATAAGTCTTGATCTTTTTTTCGTTTGTCTCTTTTTTTAATCTTCCCTTAGCACTCACCTCCGCCTACATTCCACCACCGATGAATCCATAACAACCAACACACACTTTCCTCTCCAAACACATATGTTGTTTAACAAAATCAAAATCCAATTCTTCTAAATCAAATAAAAGAGGAAACATATGCTCAAATCTAAATGGTAACCATATCTATCCTTAAAATTTGGATAAATTACTACCACCAAAACTGTAATTTGCTGCTCCACTTAGGCCATTATCCAATAAAGTTCTCAGACATCATATCCATACATCCTAACAAATAATTTTGAACAAAATTAGATCTTTAATTATTTCACTTAATAGCAAACTTTGATCGAGAATGGGCGGAACCTCCATGGCCGCCAATGTCAAGTTTGCCGAATTTGTTTTTTTAGATTCATGGAATCTGAAATAGTGAAATGATATGAGCTTTCACAATACAGGGAATCTGGACTGGGGGAAAAATCCTGAGGGAGCAAAATTTGCTAAAACAATCGGATGAGGCTCGTCGGAGTTCTTGTTCACGGGCAACAAGGTTCAAAGCATTTTTAAAGGACTTCCCACGGTTGAAATGAACTGAAATCTGAGATGTCGGTATCCAAGCAACGGGAAGAGACCTATTGATCCACATCTTCATATGGATCATTTCTTACTCCCGATTTGTTAGTTGTCGGAGGCGATTTAGAAGAATGCTGGATGTAACGCTTAGGAGTAAATGAGTTTAGCTGCCGGTGACGATTCTAGTATTAAGCATGTGTTATGTATGTTGTGTGTAGGGGTTGGTTGCCGGAATGTAATGGCTTTGGTTGCCGGAGGTAATTTCTGGTGTTAAAAGTGAAATTCACCACTTTTTATATTTAGTTTTGGTGTTGTTTAGCCACGTGTCATTTCTATAGGTCCTTTTTAGGTGGGTATAAGGATATTGGGTCGGGTAAATTTACAAAAACATTCGGTTGGATCAATTTTATCAGATTGCTGCCACGTGGCACCTCTGTAAAGATATGGGTATGTTTGTTCAATAGTAAGACAGTAGGGTTATTTTGTGCTTGATTAGTATGACAAAGGATAGTTTTAAATAATATTAAATAGTAGAGGGGTACTCTTGACCCTTTACCCAATTTAGAATGATTCAGATTTTTCGACCTTAGAATACCATTAGGAAATATCTTAGACATGAAAGAAGGTGTAAGTGGTAAAGAACGTACAAGAATATGAACAAAATCATCGCAAAAGGCATAAAACATAATAATCATTTATAAGGAATTGCTTCCATAAATTCATGACGATAAAGAAAGTTGTCTTACATACCTTATTTGAAGAGCTAGCTACACTTCCTGAGTTTTTATGCTCTTATGGTTATTAACTCTGCCTCTAATGAATTTTAAAAATCAGTATAATAAGACAATAGATATTACATTAACGATCTCAAGCTTCTTCACACTAATTCCTACTAGGTTCGCCCTTGATTCAGCCTCAGATTATTTAGAAGTTCTTGAAGGGGTTTAAAAGAAATGAAGTGGTGATATGAGAGAGAAGAGATCTGCACCATTTTTTTATACCCAATCTAGGAAATTCTCTCGTCCCGAATACCAATCAGGTTACCTCTTTCGACAAATCTCATCACTCCTTTCATAGGCGATACCTTCAAGAATACCCAGTCTCTCACAACGAACTCTAAATCTCGTCGGTTATCCGAGTATGATTTTTGCCTGCTTTGAGCGGTCAATAATCGACTTCGAATCATTTTCAGCTTTTCTACAACATGTTGCACCAACTCAGGACCTAATAACTTTGTTTCACCAACTTCTACCCAGTCGATAGGAGACCTGTACTTTCGTCTGTATAGGGTCTCAAACAATGCCATCTGAATGCTAGCATGGTCGCTATTGTTGTAAGAAAATTCGATGAAGGGTAGATGATTCTGCCAATTCCCTTTGAAGTCCAGAAACACAGGCTCGTAACATGTCTTCGAGCGTATGGATAGTACGTTCGACCCGACCGTCTGTTTGTGTATGCAAAGTTGTGCTAAGGTTGATCCTCATACCCAGTCCTTTTTAGAAGGATCTCTAGAAGTTAGCTGTATATTGGGCACCTCCGTCCGATATGATAGAAATCTAAACCCCATGAAGTCAAACTATTTCCTTGGTATATAACTTAGCATAATGTTCAGCCGAGAATGTAGTCTTCACAGGTAGGAAATGAGCTGACTTGGTGAGTCGATCCACAAAAACCCATATGGATTCAAACCATCGCTGTTATCGCGGTAATCCAGCAACTAAATCCATGTTGATCATCACCCATTTCCATATTCTGAAGTAATTCTCCTAGTTTCTGGTGTTCAACCTTAACTTATTGGCAATTTTTGAAGATCATGATACATCTTGGATGAACCTGGATGAACAAAATACCATGATTGGTGAATCTCTGCCCTGATCTACCCTTGGAGTCCCATCGGGCATACACAATCGGTCCTTGTATTTAAGGACTCCGTCCTTGGATAGCTCGAACACTTGCGTATTTTGAAAGGGAATGCTTTCTCTTATTTCCACTAGAACTAGATCGTCAAATTGTCGTGCCTTTACTTCAGTTACTAGCGAGGATTTGGCAGCATTTTATACTATGGCTCATCCGCTATCGGTGTTGAGCAATCGTACAAGTAAATTAGCCAACAGTACAAGAATTTCCATCTTATAATCTTCCATATGTCGTAGACTTCCATGGACTTCCGACTTAACGCGTCATCCATAACGTTTGCCTTCTCGCGGTGGTATAAGATATTAACATCGTAATCCTTTAATAATTCAAGCCACCCCGTTGTCTTAAATTCAACTCTCTTTGCTTGAATATGTATTGCAAGCTCTCGTGATCCTTGAATATGTCAACATGAACTCCATACAAATAATGACACCATATTTTTAGAGCGAAAATAATAACTGCTAATTCTAGATCATGGGTCAGTAATTTTGCTCATGTTTTCTCAACTTCCTTGAAGCATATGCAATAACCCTATTATGTTGCATCAAAACACTGCCAAATCCAACTCTAGAGGCATCACAATATATAACATAGCCTTCAGTCCTTCTGGAAGTGTTAGAATTGGTGCGAAGGTTAGCATACCCTTTAACTCTTGGAAGATCCTTTCACAAATGTCGGTCCACGAGAAGTTACCTGACTTATGTGTGAACTTCGTTAATAGAGCGGCTATGGATGAGAAATTCTCCACAAACCTTCAGTAGTAGCCAACTAGGCCCAAGAAGCCGCGTACCTCCGTGGGAGTTGTGGGCCTTGGACAATTCTTAACTGCTTCTGTCTTTTGAACATCGACTTTGATACCCTAAACCGATACTATATGCCCAAGAAAAACCATTGAATTCATCAAAAATTTGCATGGAAAACTTGGCCTACAGTTTACGCTCTTGAAGCGTACATAATACCATTCACGAATGCTCTACGTGTTCCATATCTGATCGATAGTGCACCAAAATGTCATCTATGAACATGATCACAGAGACATCTAAAAATGGAGTAAATACCCGATTCATCAGATCCATAAAAGCCGTTAGTGTGTTGGTTAGGCCGAAAGACATAAGAAAGAACTCATTATGGCCATATCTAGTCCAAAAGTCTATCTTTGGAATATCTTATTCCTTGACTCTCTACTATTGATACCCATACTTGAGATCGATCTTTGAAAAATACTTAGTGCCCAACAATTGATCAAATAGATCCTCGATCCTCAAAAGTGGATATTTGTTCTAAATGGTTACCTTATTCAATTGTCGGTAATCAATAAACATCCTCAACGAACCGTCTTTCTTACGAACAACTAGCACTAGGGCTCCCCACGGGGAAGTACTAGGTCAGATAAAGTCCTTATCTAAAAGATCCTTCAATTGAACTTTCAATTCTGTTAGTTCGGCAGGATCCATACTGTATGGAGGTAAAGATATCAGTTGCATATCGGGTGGGATACCAAGGATCTCATTAGGAAATACATCGGGAAATTCATTAACAACCAGAACTAATCGAAGGGTCGGAGGCTTTGCCCCGCATCCTACACTCGCGCCAGATGATAGATACATCCTTTCGGATCATCTTCTGATCCTTAAGATAAGAAATAAACTTCCCTTTAGGTGCTGCAACATCACCCTTCTATTCAATAACGGGTTCTTTTGGAAACTAAAGCGAATGAATTTCGCCCAATAATCCACGTCAGCATAGCACAAAGCCAACCAATCCATCCCTATAATGACATCTCCACCATTTCTAATTCATTCAAATCAGCTAAGGTATGGTGATAATGATTCACTATATTGTAACCTCGAAATACTCACCTAATTATCAAGGACTCACCGATGGGTGTGGATACCCTAAATGGATGATGTAATATTTTAGGTCCTTACCACATTTACTAGAAACCAACAGACAAATATACGATAACATAGAACTCTGATTTATCAAAGCATACACATTAATGGAGAATACAAATAGTATACCTGTGACCACATCCTGTGATGACTCTAGGTTTTTTCATCCTGACAATGCATAGATGCGATTCTGTTATCTACCCGAAGTAGATGCTCTACCTCTGCCTCTACCTCCTGATGGTTGCATGATTTGATCATAAGGGCGTGATGATGATGAAAAAGCTGCTATAGATCCCGCTGGCGGCATCACATTACCCACATTTCTCACTGGGCAAAAACGCATAATGTGAGATGGCTGGCCACAAGAATAACATAAATCTTAACCCTAACGACAATGCCCAAAATGATTCCTACCACGCTGGACACGATGCAACATCGAAGGCCTCATCTTACTAGGGTCTCCACTATATTATGAGCTCTGTCCCCAAGAATTCTAACCCTGACCAGATTAAGTGATCCGATCACGACGTTGACCTTGGGACTGTGACATTGCATTAGCCACCAGATTAGATGGGTGCCAAGGAACAAAGGTCTGAATTTACCTCGAGACTCTCCTATATCACCTGTAGACCGGGATCTCTTATGTTGGTCTCGATCATGCTCTCGAGCGGCTCATTGTTGCCTCTTGCGATCCTCCATGTTCTGTGCATAACTTGAATACGAGCAATATCCATATTCAGACCCAACAAAGCAGTGGTACATTTATTAATCAAATGTGGTCCTAAATTACCCACAAACCGATGTACTCTATCACTCATCTCTGCCAAAACCAAAGGGGCATACTTGTCCAAGGAGTTGAATTTCATGCTACACTCCCGAACATTCATGTTACCTTGTTCCAAATGTAAGAATCTATTTTGTCTGGATCTGCGGAGCTCAATAGGCAAATATTGCTGCATAAATGCCTCAGAAAATTCCCTCTATCTTGCCGGTGGAGAAACAAATCCCCTAGATTGTTCTCAAGTTTCATACCAAGTCACAACAATATCCCATAATCTATATGAGGCAGGCTCTACAGGCTCAATATCAGTGGCAAG
Source organism: Nicotiana paniculata (assembly GCA_005239505.1). Lineage (NCBI taxonomy): Eukaryota > Viridiplantae > Streptophyta > Magnoliopsida > Solanales > Solanaceae > Nicotiana > Nicotiana paniculata. The sequence continues at coordinate 13,820 of ML363346.1, read as the reverse complement.
AATAACTCGTAAAGTCTGTTGCATCTGATCTAGAATTTGGGAATCTTTATTTGGATTTGTTTCTGTGAATACGGGGGGGGGGGGGGGGGGGAGTCTAAATTTATGGAATCCCGAACTGTTGCGCTGACCACTCTATCTAAAGTTCTAGAGGCCTGTCATTGGGCCTGAGAGGCCACTAACCGAGTCAACAACTCTACTGCACTCCTCATTTTCAAATCCTATGTAGGACAACCGGGGGGAATAAGGGTGCATTAGTTTCTCTTTGCAGTTACAGAGGTACTGACGTTGTTCCCGTAATCTGAGTACTGACTTCGATATGAGGCTCACATTGATCCACGTGGGCAGGTGGCACCTGACTGGTACCCTTACCTGCCTCATCATCAATCTTTTAACCACTGGATGATGCCTCGTAGTGGGCATTGCTATAAATATAAACAAGATGGGGATTTGAAGATACTTACGACTCAGCTCTATCACCCTAGAGATCCTGTACCCTCCTGTTTATAAGTATGGTGCACAAAATATCCATATATAAGACTCTATTAAATATAACTTGCAGGCTCTCTAGGACAGACCTGCTCTGATACTAAGTTTGTCACATCCCAACCTCGGGAGGTGCGACGTACACGACGCCCAAAGGCCCGTGAGAACCAATTCCCATACTTAGACTTTTCAACTTGAAATTTGGGCCAACAAGGCCTCCGAGTATGATAGCAGAACTTAAATGATCATAACCGACTGTGGGAGAAATCTATATATATATATCAACCAGCTTTTACATATACACCAAACACTATACTGCTAGCCTCTAAGAATGTCAAAAATATATAACTTGTTCGGGACAGGGCCCTAACGTACCCAAAATGGTTGGAATATATACTTAAATACCTATCGACTTCTGACAACTACTCCGAAGAAGTGGAATGCGACAACCAACAGCTGGAGCAAACACTCTACTAGGTAGGGACGTCATCGGGCCTATCAATACTTGTGGGCATGAACACAACGCCTAAAAGAGAGGGTACGAAAAATGTACTGAGTATGTGACTGATAAGGTACGTAATTCAAATACATAACACAAGAGGTATGAGTACATCACTTCAACTTGAATACCGAGAACAAGCCATCGGGAGCGTAGACTGTGAAAATCATGAATCATAAGTACATGCAAGTTTTGTAAATGCGACGCCTCTCATTAGGTCTATGCATTTAATACATAATATAGTACCATTAAGCCGCTCTTTGGGCCACATCATATAATATTGTACCATATCGTACCCGGCCTCATGAGATCTCAGTTGTACCCGATCTCAATAGAACTCGGCATGCCAATCTCAAAAGGACTCGATCGTACCCAGCCACACAGGGCCAATAATTATTTTATATCATATCACTGCTGTCACGCCCCCTTTTTACCTCGCACGGGTCAGGTGCGAAGAGATCAGGTTCATGACATTCTGGACAACTCCTTAAAGGAAGAGGTTTAAGGAAGAGTCGCCACCTAATAATTTTGTGGTGAGTTAGCACCTAGAGTAGATAACTCATGAACTAGTTTGCATTACCAGAGATTAGGTAAGGGCTTGAAATTATCCTAAGGGGAAGGTGTTAGACACCCCTCAAGATCCACAACTGTGGGTCCCAGCCAAGAAGTTTTCTTGAATTTGGACTGTAAACAAATAGCAAGTAAGTTTCATATAAGAGGGGATTTCAAACAAATATAAAAATCTTTAAAGGTTTTTAGGAAAACATCAGAGTAAAACATTTGAAAAGAATTGTCCTAGGTTTAAAATCATACGGATCACATCAATGCAATACACGGTAATCACTCCTCGAAGAGGGGCTACACGTGGTATTAGCACACCGGTCATTATATCTGTATTCTACCCTTTCCACCCCGTAGAGGTTATTTAAAGAAGCGCGTGCTGGTCACGAAGGCTTATTGCGTGCTATTACCCGTCCCGTTCTATAAGTCCCGAAGGGTGTTTAGGACTACTCAATCCTACAAGGTGAGTACTAGGTTGAACCCCTAGGTTTAAAGGATAGATTCTAAGCGACATATAAAACAATTAGGACTACAAATATGGGCACACATAAGGGCAGATATGAGGCTCACAGATTCCTCCACAGGTAAACACATAAATAGCACGTCTCAAACACAACCACTGTCTCAAAGGCAGGATTTAAAACAAGAGTTTTAAGTTAGAAAACAGTAGGTTTCGGCAGGTTTTAGCAAAGGGAAATGATTTTGAAAACTCAATAATAAAAACGGGAAATTCACTTAAAACAGAGTAGTTTTCAGGAAAGAGTGATGGATTCTGGAGATCCAATATATCAAAGGCAGGAGCAGAATTTAAAATGCACAGCAACTTAGATACTTTTCTCAATAAAACAAGTGAATAATTCCAGAAAAGCCAGTAATTCGAAGTGAGGCGGGACCCTTTAAATAAAACAGAGTGACTTCGAAAAAGAGTGACTAACTTTGAAGTCTAGTAGTTCATAATAGAGCAAGAATCAGTAGTTTAAAGGAATTTTAGTAAAAGGAGAATGAGTGCACAATTTCAAGAACCAGTAATTAAAAAATAGAGCAAGGGTTTAGGAAAAAAACAGAATGATTTGCATGAACTTCAGAAAAGAGAAATCGTTTAGAAAATCCATCAGTTGCAGGAATAAAAGTAGTGACAAACAACAAGGTTCTACGCCTTTCAGAAGAGACTGATTAATTTTAAAGATCGCTTTTAATATGGGCAAGACATAAAATAGTTGATTTTAGTTTTAATAAGTATTAGGCCTAAGGTTTGCCTAGGCGTCTGTATATATACTGATTATGCACACATTGATTATGAGTCCTGAAGCATGATTTTTAGATGCAAATGTAGAAGCAGTATTATTACGACATATTTTATTATAATTATTAGCTATGAACAAGATTTTTAAAGTAAATAGGAGTACAGTAGAGATGCTGAAGTAAACAACCTAAACATGGTTTCTAATGCATGTCCTAAACATGATACTATTGAACACATAGGTAAAGTAAATCCTATGATCATGATTTCTACCCATAATTATATTAGACATGCATAGTCCCCTCCCATATTCACTATCCTGCCCCATGCATTCGTTTATAGATTATTACAGGCCAAATAAAGGAATTACAGAACTAAAAGGAAAATAAGAAGCTACTTCTATAGAGAGCCTTCAATCATGCCCATATCTCCCAACCTCAATCCTTTCGAGTTCACAACCTTACATGGTCTGGGTGCGGCAAAGCTCCCTAGGGCCCTCGTGGGGTCCCAGGCCAATACCAACACCCTTACCAAAGTTGAACAAGTGTAGTGTGGATTACCAGCCTCAATTCATCAAAGTTCAGAGGGAAGTCATGGGTTCCCTAAGCAAGTCTTACACTGAGGGGGTGGAACCTAGATCTCTAGGAGTAATGTGAAGTTCCAGAAGTGATGTTGAAAAGAAAAGAAAGAGTTTTGAAAGATATTTATTTGAAACATTTCATAAACCAGAGAGTTTGCTTGATAAAAACTGTTTGGAAAAGACAGTGATAATTAACAGTCTAGAATAACCTTAAAAAGTGCACACACAGAATCACACAGGTTCAACTACTACAAGAAAGGAGCAGTGGGAGTGGGGACATGTAAAACATATAACTATAAACAACCCAGTAAGGGTATTGGAATGGTTTAGACATGTTTAGAGATTTTTTACCCTGACATAGCCACTAACCAGACATAAGGAGTCTCATAGAGAGGATCAAGGGATTGGGGGTACAACACAATCATGAAAACAGCTAATAGATATGCCCAAAACACACAGGACAAGAGAGATAATAGCATGCTGAGGATGTATTCTAGTTGCATGTTTCACAAAAGAACCATAAGTAAAAAACAGACTAAGAACAATAAGAACTGAAACAAGTAGAGAATCGTGTTGTTAATGAAGCTTAAAAATTTAAAATAAGGCATACTAGTGAAGAGGAAAGCAAGCAGAGTGATAGAGCAAGACAAGAGCACAATGGTTAGCCTTGGCTTATAGCCGGCTAACAGTAACCAAGAGCAAGGAAGAGTAGTAGAGTAGAGAACTTTTTGTAAGAAAGAGAGAGTTCTAACACAGGTCAGTGTATGTAAGAGAAAGCTTACAACAGTGTTAATGTTCGTCTCGTTCAATGAAAGAGCAGAAGTATATATAGTTGAAAAGCAAATAGTAGAATAGGGCAGAAATCACAACATCATAGTTAATTAAGGAGCTCGGAATCAATTAATCAGGAAATTAAGGCAAGTACTCCCTTAGGTTAAGGGAATTAATTCAAACGGTAAGAATCAATAATATATAAGGCAAGAAGAATCAGTACATGCTTAATAAGGAAGGAATCAATTTAGTTAAGTAATTATAACAACTCAGAATCAGTAAAGTAAAAGTCAGAAGTCTTCCTTAATTAAGGGAGTCATTTCAAACGACAGAGATGAGGCAGCAAAATAAGGAAAGAATTCACATGGAAGGAGTACAATAATCAAGGAAACAATTTGAAAATGGCAAGCACAGAGTAAGTAATTGGGACTAGGTTAAGAAGTTTTAATTAAGGAAACAATGTCAAAAATCAGTAAACATTATAATCGACCACACAATAAGGCATGAAATAATTCAGAGGTTGGAAATCAGTAAACGGTTATCAATCACAAGAGATTAGGGATCCTAAATTAGTACAAATTCGGGAAAAGCCTTATGTATTTAAGGAAATATTGGGAATCAGCATGGTATTACTCATAGTCATTCCAAGATTCAAAAAATGTCAAAATAAGCACTGATTTGAATGGGATAAACACACATTAGGCAAGAAGCAATGGAATCAAATACCAACAACATAGAAAAGTAATAATCACCAATAATCAGGGATACTCATGGGAAACAGACATACATACACCTCAGAGGAACAAACAGTACAGACATACTCAGGGTTAGAATATAGTGCTAAAACTAAAGTTTTAACATAATAAAATCATGATTAAAAGTGATAGACCGTTTAAGCATATGAGAAAAATCATTTGAACTTTGAGAAATTGTTTAAGAAAAGTTCCAGAAACCCTAAGTGAGAAACTTGTTTAAAAACGGAAAACCTTTGAGAAAAGTGCAATAATACTAGTAATAAGCCTGAATCTAGTGTAGATCTAAGAAAATAGGAAGTTTCACATATTAGGGTTTTCCAGAAAACCTCAGAGAAGATAAAAAGAACCTCGAGCAGCATTAACTCGAGCCTCAGAGGTCGTAACCTTTCTCGAAGTTAAGATATTGAAGGCTTGAAGTGCACAGGGGACACCAGGGGTGTGAGCAGATGAGCTCTTGCCCTTCGAGGGCCTTAGGGATGCCATTATCGGTCACAGGAGAGCCATGGAAGGCAAGGGGATGAGGGCTTCATGGTCTCCGGCAAGGGGATGGCCGGAGAAGACGGAGAGTTCATCGAAACATGAAGAGACAGAAGTCTCTAGAAGAGACTAGAGAGAGAGAGAGATGAGTAGANGGGGGGGGGGGGGGTTAGTTGAGTTAATTTAGGAAATTAAATTCTGGGTCGTTGATCTATTTTGATCAACGACTCAGATAATTTGAGGGGTTGGTCCAGGTAGAGTTTAGGATTTGGGATGGGTAGTTAGGCTAGTTATGATCAAGTCGGCTGGGGTTAAATGTTGGCTAGTATTTTAATAAAAATAGGCTAAATGTTAAATACCCAATTAAATAGGATAATTAATTAATTAAAATAACTAATAATTGTGAAAAATGAAATTAAGACCAAATAAATGAAATTGAGATGATTAACTAGTATAAAAATATAAAAATGATCAGTTATAGATTTTAAAACGATATAAGTGTATACTTGTGCTATTATTGCAAAAATTGTTAAAATTAGCTAAATAATGACAATATTGGATAATTTGGGAAATGATCAAATCATAATGGGGTAAAATAGGATTAAAACAAGATGTTGAGTTGGAAAAGATTTTGAAATTACTTATAATACGATTTGTGAATAATTATTGAATAAAAATATCGGATAAATGGGAAAAATTGATAAAAATATGAAACATTCATGGAAAAATGCCAATCGTTATAAAAGTGATTTTGAAGGTACATATGAAAATTTAAAAATAATTTTGAGGAAAAATTTAGTTTCAACAGCTGCCCCTCTTTACCCGGGAAGGATGAAAGAGTTTACGGGTAAAGATAGGATAGCCAATTTTGACCGAGTGGAAATAATGTGAAAATTTTTGGCCTCACCCTGGATTCTGAGCTGCCTACATATCCCTGGTTTTACAGGAATTAGGCCGTATGTAGTTCAGGAGTCACTGGCGAAGTATACTGGTGACGTTCTATAAGGACGGACGCAAGGTGCAAGGCAAGGTGAATAGGAGGGCTTACAGGGTAACTTGGATTACCGGAGCAGTCCGCTCCTGCCTGGCTGGCCGTTCCTAGCCGAATTTCCTGCAAATAAATAACAAGCATATATTGTGCGTAATTTAAACATGATTCAAGTTCCCGTTGGATTATGAATGCTGTCTTGGGACAATTGAGGATGATTGTCCTTAGACCATGATGTCCTGGGCCATGAATCGCTTGGTGCGGGATTCGCAGGCTATGAAATGACGTTCTCGGGCCATGAGGATGGTGCCTCCGAACCATGGTTCCTTTGAATAATGATATGCAAGTTGAATAAAAGAGATCCTCAGGCCGTGAAATGATGTTCTCGGGCCATGAAGATGATGCCTCTGAATGATGAAGCCTTTGGACCAGTTGGCGATATTTCAGCCCATGAAGAATGCAGTGGTATCATGCCAACAAGACAAAGTTTAGTCTTGGGATTTGCGAAAGAAAAGAGGGGCAGAGCTTAGCCCGAGAGAAGCATAAATAAATAACGTCACGAAAGGTGGTTGCTTTAAAGAGGTAGATAGGAGCTTTATGCAATGAAGTAAAATGCAGGGGAGGTAGCGTAGAACCTCGGAAGGCAGAATGGTAGCCTTATGCAGTGCAGGAAATAAAATGCAGGGGAGGTAGCGTAGAACTTCGGAACGCAGAATGGTAGCCTTATGCAATGCAGGAAATAAAATGCAGGGGAGGTAGCGTAGACCCTCGGAAGGCAGAATGGTAGCCTTATGCGATGCAGGAAATAAAATGCAGGGGAGGTAGCGTAGAACCTCGGAAGGAAGAATGATAGCCTTATGCGATGTAGGAAATAAAATGCAGGGGAGGTAGCGTAGAACCCCGGAAGTCAGAATGGTAGGCTTATGCGATGCAGGAAATAAAATGCAGTAAGAGTTCTTAGCTGATGATAAGCTGCGGTGATACTATTATAGTGAATAAGCATTGTTTGCGATGATAGTAGGCGTCGGCATGTGCGACGAGTTTGAGAGCGTGTCCTTAAGAAATATGCATCTTGCGAAGATAGTAATGTGTTATGGGCTTTTTCCGTCTTTGTGCCTGCGTCCAAAGAAAAATTGTGAGTTCTGTAAAGGGGAAGGTTAGTTCGCATTCCCACTGGCTCAGCTCGGCCTGTCTTCTTGATAACGAGGAATCTGTTGTTCATATCACAGGGGTAGCGTTGCTAAACAAGCTATTTTGAGAAAGTAAATATGCATGGTTTTATAAAAATATAACACATAATTTAAAGTAATTTCTTTGGGTGAACCGACGACCACGATGCGGTTCAAAGCATCGCAACCTCTCTTGCTATGGAATTTTGAGGGTCCTCCTCAACATTTTGCCCCAATTTGATGGGTAAATGCTTCTGGCTGTTGCTTGTGCGGTGCTTGGCTGCATCTGAGTTGATTGGTTTTTGCTAGATTTCTCCATCCATTTCTGCAAGTATGAGTGCTCCTCCTGTCAGCACTCGGTGAACCATGTACGGGCCTTGCCAATTGGGAGAGAATTTCCCTTTTGCTTCGTCTTGGTGAGGAAAGATCTTCTTTAACACCAACGGCCCCGGTGTGAATCGTCTCGGCTTGACTTTCTTGTTGAAGGATCTGGTCATTCTGTTATGATATAGCCGACCATGACAAACTGCGTTCATTCTTTTTCCGCCTATGAGTGCCAATTGCTCATAATGGCTTCGTACCCACTCTGAATCGCTGAGTTCGGTTTCTTGTATGATTCTCAGGGATGGAATTTCAACCTCGGCAGGAATAACAACTTCTGTACCATAAACTAGTATGTAAGGAGTTGCCCCAGTTGATGTGCAGACTGTGGTGCAGTATCCCAGTAAGGCGAATGGCAGCTTCTCATGCCATTGATTGTGCTTTTCTATCATCTTTCCAAATATCTTCTTGATATTCTTGTTGGCAGCCTCAACGGCTCCATTCATCTAAGGTCTGTATGCTGTGGAATTCTTGTGTTTGACCTTGAAGGTTTCACACATGGCTCTTATCAAGTCACTGTTGAGGTTAGAACCATTTTCGGTAATGATCGACTCTGGAACTCCGAATCGACAAACTATGCGGTCGTGGACAAAGCCGGCCACGGCTTTCTTAGTAACTGCTTTGTAAGAGGCTGCTTCGACCCATTTGGTAAAGTAATCAATGGCAACCAGAATAAACTTGTGTCCGTTAGAGGCGGCAGGCTCGATTGGTCCAATAACATCCATGCCCCAGGCGGCGAACGGCCATGGTGAACTTGTTGCATTAGGCTCACTCAGAGGTACCTTTATCATATCCCCATGTATCTGACAATGGTGGCACTTCCGGACATACTTGATGCAATCCGTTTCCACGGTCATCCATAAATAGCCGACCCGAAGTATCTTCGTTGCTAGAACGAACCCGTTCATATGAGGACCGCATGTACCAACATGTATCTCCTCCAATAGTTTTGTTGCTTCTTTTGCTTCGACACACCTTAGTAAACCCAAATCAGGAGTCCTCCTATACAGGATCCCTCCGCTGTGAAAGAAATTGTTTGACAACCTTCGAAGTGTGCGTTTCTGAGTAGCGTTCGCAAGTTCTTGATATTCTCCCTTTGACAAGTACTCCTTGATATCATGAAACCAAGGCTTTCCGTCTGCTTCTCTTCAACATGGGCGCAATAGGCCGGCTGATTGTGGATCCCCACTAGGATGGGATCGATGAAATTCTTGTCTGGATGCTGGATCATAGATGACAAAGTAGCCAATGTATCGGTGAACTCATTCTGGATTTTGGGGACGTGCCAGAATTCTATCTTTGTGAACCTCTTTCTCAACTCCTATACACGATGTAGATATGGCAGTATGTTGGAATTATTGGTCGCCCATTCTCCTTGTACTTGGTATATCAATAGGTCTGAATCACCAATCACTAATAACTCTTGAACGTTCATGTCGATGTCCAAGTTGAGCCCCAAGATGCAGGCCTCATATTCAGTCATGTTGTTGGTGCAGGGGAACCCGAGTTTGGCAGATACTGGATAGTGCTGACCGGTTTCTGATATTAAGACTGCCCTAATACCTATGCCTTTGAAGTTTGGGGCCCCATCAAAGAACATCCTCCAACTATCGTAGGATTCTGCAATGTACTCTCCTACGAATGACACTTCTTCATCAGGAAAATACGTTTTTAATGGTTCGTATTTCCCGTCCACAGGATTTTCAGCGAGATGATCTGCTAATGCTTGTCCCTTGACCGCCTTCTGAGTCACGTAAATAATGTTAAACTCCCTTAATAGGATTTTCCATTTGGCCAGTTTGCCAGTGGGCATGGGCTTCTGAAAGATGTATTTCAACGGATACATCCTTGATATGAGGTACATTGTATATGCACAGAAATAGTGCCTCAACTTTTGTGCGACCCAAGTCAGAGCACAGCAAGTGCGTTCCAATAAAGAGTACCGGGTTTCATATGGAGTGAATTTCTTGCTAAGATAGTAAATGGCCTGCTCTTTCCTTCCTGTTTCGTCATGCTGCCCAAGAACGCAACCGAAAGCTCCATCTAACACAGCAAGGTAAAGTAACAGAGGTCTACCTGGCTCGGGCGGTACCAGGACTGGTGGTGTCGAGAGTTACTCGTTGATTCTATCGCAGGCCTTTTTACAGTCCTCGGTCCATTTGGTTGCAGCATCCTTTTTCAGCATCTTGAAAATTGGTTCACAAATGACGGTAGACTAGGCTATGAACCGACTGATGTAATTGAGCTTCCCTAGGAAACTCATAACATCCTTCTTGTTCTTTGGTGGCGTCAATTATTAGATGGCTTTGACCTTTTATGGATCCAGTTCTATTCCTCGGCGACTGACAATGAACCCTAGTAACTTGCCAGCAGGAACCCCGAATGCACACTTTGTAGGGATAAGTTTCAAATTGTACTTCCTTAACCCGTTGAAGAACTTCCTCAGATCTTCCATATAGTCATTGGCTTTCCCTGATTTGATGATGACATCGTCCACATATACCTTGATCTCCTTGTGAATCATATCTTGGAATATAGTAGTCATGGCCCTTATGTAGGTGGCCCCTGCATTCTTCAGACTGAATGGCACTATCTTGTAACAATACACTCCCCATGGCGTAACGAATGCCGTTTTCTCAGCATCTTCCTCGTCCATCCAAATCTGGTGGTAGCCAGCGAAACAATCTACAAAGGACTGTAGCTCATGCTTAGCACAGTTGTCAATCAGGATGTGTATGTTTGGCAAAGGGAAGTCATCCTTCAGACTGGCTCGATTGAGATCCCGATAGTCGACATAGACTTTAACCTTCCCATCTTTCTTTGGCACATGCACGATGTTGGCTAACCATGTTGGGTATTCAACCACTCGGAGAACCCTGGCGTTGATCTGCTTGGTGACCTCTTCTTTGATTTTCAAGCTCATGTCTGGTTTGAACTTCCTGAGCTTTTGCTTTACTGGTGGGCATGTTGGATCAGTTGGCAACTTGTGGGCCACAACTGATGTACTGAGGCCAGTCATGTCATCATATGACCAGGCGAATATGTCCTCATATTATCTTTAAAACTCTGTATATTCCTCCTTTTCTAGTGGCGACAGATGAACGCTGATGCGTGTTTCTTTGATGTTCTCTGCGTTTCCTAGGTTGACAGCCTCAGTCTTGTCCAACCATTTATTCTTATCAATGGCGTTAAATCGTTCAATGTTGTGGTAGATTTCTCCACCCAGCTTCCTTCTCCCCTTAGTGACTAAAAAAGTCTGGCGATCGTAGATATGGTTGCTACCGTCGCCATGAATGACTACCTATTGATGATTCCCTTCAAACTTCAACGCTTGATGTAGGTTTGATGCCATGGCCCCAGCGGCGTGTATCCAAGGTCGCCCTAACAACAAGTTGTAAGATACGGGCACTTCTATCACCTGGAAGTCTACATCGAACCAGGTTGGTCCCATCTGTAAGCACAAGGTGATTTCTCCCATAGTGGACCTCTGCGAACCATCAAAGGACTTTACATTGATCTCTCCTTCTTTTATATCATGTAGAATTTTGCCCAATTTCTTGAGTGTGATCAGCAGACAAATGTTGAGGCTGAAACCCCCGTCAATTAAGATCCTTGTAATGAAGTGATCCTCACATTGCACAGTGATATGCAATGCTTTTTATGCCCTATCCCCTTGGGCGGCAACTCATCGTCATGGAAATTAATCTTGTGGTTTTCCAGAACCTGGACCACCATATTTGCTATCTCTCCGCTAGTGATATTGTCTAGTACGTATGCCTCACTCAACACTCTCAGCAAGACGCTCCTGTGCGTCTCAGAATTCTGTAATAGAGAGAGGATAGATATCTGGGTTGGTGTCTTGTTCAACTGGTCAAGGATTGAGTACTCTTTGGCTTGGATCTTTCTTCAATGATTGTCTGAACCTATCTCAAGGGTGGGAGGATGGTTGGCGGCCTGCTTGCTAGATTCAGCCAAATGTTCAGGGGTGTAAACTCTGCCAGTTCTGGTCATACCCTGTGCAGTAATGGCTTCCTCAGACTTGGTTTTACCCTTTCTCCTTGCTTCAGCCGTGTAGTCCCATGGGATGGCGCTTGAGTAAAAGGGTGGTGTTGTTGACATTGCCACTGGAATAGGTGTGGTCATCCTCATTCCCATCGGAGTATATGTTATAGTTGGCCGAACTGCTACTTCGAGTGGCCGTACAAACTCAACTTTGAATTGTACTGGGGCCTTTTCCTCGCGGGCGGTCTCGATTCAAACTCGAGTGGAATGGACATGTTTACCTCAGCATCCCCTGATGGCTGCATCTGAACCACAATTGGGTTGAGATTAACTGCGGGCTTCTTCAGATCACCCTATGCAATCAGCCCAATTGATCCCTCAGGATCCCAATCATCATTTACTTCAATCATATGGACACCACCTTTATGGTCTGGCAGCGGATTATTGCGAACATTAGGAGCAAGGTCCTTGGCTACGATGATCTTGTTGTCTATGAGGGTTTGTATCTTGTCTTTCAAGAAATGGAATTCCTCGATGGTGTGTCCCTTCATGCCGGAGTGGTAGGCACAGGATTTGTTTGGGTTGATCCACTGAGAAGGGTTCTCAGGGGTGGCAGTAGGAATGGGTGTGACGTAATCGGTGGCTTTGAGTCTTTCATATAGTTGATCAATTGGCTCGGCTATGGTAGTCTACTATTTTGGAGGGCGACAGTCAAAGTTAGGGCGAGGTCTTGGGAAGTTTTGGTGAGTAGGTGGTGATCGGTAGTGAGAAGGTTGGGAATTGTAGGCGTTGTAAACGGGAGCTGTATGGGAGTATCTGGGCGAGGTGGGCTGATATGTGGGTGGTGGAGCTTGATATGTGGGTGAGGGTGCCTTGTAACTTGGAGCTGGTTGGTATGTGAATGAGGGTGTTGGATATACTTGGTATTTGGGCGGGGACCTGGCTTATTGTGCATCCATCACGGATCCCACATCCTTCTTTCTGGACACACCACCAGACTGTAGAGCTTTATTAGTAGCCTGTAAAGCTTCAAAGTTGGTAACCATACCGCTTTTGATATCTTCTTCGATTCGCTCTCCCAATTTGATGATGTCAGAGAACTTATAACCTTCGACCATCATCAACCGTTCATAATATTGAGGATCCTGAGCTCGTACAAAGAACTTCTTCATTTTTTCCTCTTCTAAGGCTGGCCTAACCTTGGCAGCTTCTGACCTCCAACGAGTAGCATACTCGCGAAAGGTCTCCGTTGGCTTCTTCTTCAAATTCTGGATGTAGAATACATCCGGAGCATTCTCCATGTTGAACCTGAATCTATCCATGAAGTCTGTTGCCATGCTTACCCAATTAGTCCATTTCTTTGGATCCTGATCGATGTACCAGGAAAGTGCATCTCCTTTCAAACTCCCCATGAAGAGTTTCATGCAGATTCTTTCATCTTTTCCCACGCCAACCAATTTGTCGCAGTAAGTTCTCAAATGGACTCTTGGATCACCAGTACTATCGAACATCTCGAACTTAGGAGGTTTGTACCTCTCGGACAGTTCGACATCAGGCTGTATGCAAAGATCTTCATAGTTCAGCCCCTCAGTCCCTCTAACTTCTTCGACGCCCTGAACTCGATTGGTCAACTTCTTGAGTTCCTCGGCCAAATTCCTGATGAGCCTATCCTTCTCATCAGACTCAAGGGTATGTGGTGTGGAATGAGCCACGGTTTCCACATAAATGGGATTATTGTAAGCGTGGAAGTGGTCTTTTGTCTAATCCTGGAGAGGTGGAGTGTTATGGTGACAGACATTGCATTGTGCTGGCGGGACTTGGTCTTTGGGGAGATTCGGCTTTTTAGGGGTATTTTTTGGTAAAGTGGGGTTTGGAGCATTTGGGAAGTGGACATCCGGAACATTGAGGGAAAGT
>ML363344.1:1632-38029 GCA_005239505.1 Nicotiana paniculata | reverse complement strand
TTTGCCTTGGATCCACTCTAATCTCGAATCTCTGTGTATCTCCTGTGAATCCCCCTTTGTAGTTGTGTTTTAGGAGTCTATTTATAGGTGTAGGGTGAACCGTAACCGTGTAGGAGACTTTTATTTCAATTAGAAACACTTAAACCCGTCAAAACTCGATTTCTGGCCGACTGGGGGACCCTGGCGTTTGGACCAAAACGCCTGGCTAACGCCAGGCTAGGGCTGGCGTTTCAGCCCAAACGCCTGGCTAACGCCAGAGTAGGGTCAGTGTGTTTGGCTCTGTCCCCCGGCTATCGCCCAGGTGTCTCCTTTCGCGTATCTTTCGACGTATTTGCATCCTTTTAGCTCCGTTTTCATCTCCACTTCACCTACACATGAAATAAACTCCATTAAGCACATAACAAGTGCAATTTTATCATTAATGCGCATAAAATGTAAGGTATATCACATGTTAAACTATGCATTTTAGTCTCGCATCAGTCACGATGACCATTTTGACACATTTACACGTAAAGTATGATAAGAAAGATATGTTATATTGGTACTCGTTTGAGTAAGGTAACGGATTCCCGTCGCGGCCCATAGGTTGGGTCGTGACATATCAAGTATAATCGGACTCCGAGCAATATCACGCACGATTTTTGCCGAGGTCCTACAGTCCAATCTTTAATAGTGTGTACACTGTCGAGGGTCGACCAACGCGAACCATGGATGCATCTGATATACTGCCGAGGCGTTCGGCCCGATCCACAAGCAGAGAGGATACTCTATGACTCCGATTAACGGCTACTATGTAAGAATAATAATCAAAGAAGGTGTAATCTCCACTAACGGTCAAGTAACCCTCCAAAACTCAAAGTTATGAAACTCAGTTTTTACAAATCCTTTATCTAATTTCAATTATAATTTAAGTAATTAAACTAAAAAGTTGGCTGCAAATAATATAAGTAATACATGGTAGGATTCTAAACCTACCTGGACATGAGCATGATTTTAGTTACGTTTGGACTATCGTCACATCGTGCGCACGTAGCACACACAATTATTAGCAAACAACCATTTATAGCACCGATAGGGATAATTCCCACTTACAAGATTAGGCAAGAGACTTACCTCGTTTTCAAGTTCTCTTTCCGGTCCACAATTCACACTAAAAGACTCAAGTGGGTGCCACGCAAGCTGAAACTTACAATGATAGGTGAAATATCCATCTCCAAGAGCTCCAAAATCCGCTAACCCCAAGTGAAATGAGAGAAAATGAACCCAAGTCCCAATTAAAAATAAGTCACTGTCCAGTTGACCCTTCTTCATGATCGCGGAAGAAGCCCCACGATCGCGAAGGCAAAGTTGTCCCAGGCCTTGAAAACCTTAACCTCAAATTAGTTCAGTCTCGCAATCATGAAGTCTTGCCTATTCTTAGCTTCCCGAATGCGAAGAGCAAAGGTGGCTGACCTACCCCAGGCCCTTTATTCTACGCAAACGCGGGCCTGTGTATGTGAACGCGAAGGCTATCGGTTTCATACCTTCACGAACGCGGCCCCTTGATAGAAAACGCAAAAGCCCAGTCCCGCACTTCCTTCTCCGCAATCGCGACTCCACCTCCGTGTTCGCGAAAAAGGAAACCAGAACCAGCAGTAGCAGATTTTTAGGCTTAGCTCCGGGTGGTCCAAAATTCATCCGAGCTACCCGGAACCCTATTCAATTGCACCAACAAGTCCATAAACATAATACGGAACTGCTCGAACCCTTGGAACATGTAAAACAACATTGAAACTAAGAATCGCACCCCAAAACCAAATTGAATCAACTTATGAACTTTAAAATTTTCAACTAGCTCCAAACCCGTCGATCTTACTTACACAACTCAGAATGACACCAAATTTTGAGTACAAGTCATAAATCAGCATACGAACGTATCCCTAGGCTTGGAATCCCAAACGGACCTCAATAACACCAAAGTCTACTTCAAAGAACTTGAAAACCTTCAATGCGCTAACTTTCAGCATTAAGCGACGAAACGCTCCCAGATCACTAATAAGGAACCAAGTGTTCCGATTTCAATATGAACCCTTCCAAACCCAAACCAACCATCCCCGCAAGTCATATAACTGTAAAGGCACAAACGAGGAGTTTTTATTAAGGGAATAGGGATCTAGAAATCAAAATTGGTCGGGTCATTACACTATACCTATATGTATTCATGCATCATAAATAGAAAATTTCGATGGAAAAAGAATCACTCATGCAACATACATATGTAATACCAGATTATTCACTCCAATGAATTTAAACATACCCAACTCAGATGGAGAGTATACTGTTAACTTAAGAACATTATTATTAATAGCTCTAGATCCATTGATTCAACATTTATGCTCAGATGGAGAGTAAGTACATGATATTAATTACTAGTACTTCACATAGTGAGATGACAATGAAAATATCCGATATGGAGGAATACCTAAAGTCGACACGTAAATTTATTACTCACTTCAAATTAATAGTGATCCACAATTCACACTAAAAGACTCAAGTCGGTGCCACACAAGCTGAAACTTACAACGACCTGAAATATCCGTCTCCAAGAGCTCCAAAATCAGCTAAGCCCAAGTGAAATGAGAGAAAATGGACCCAAGTCCCGATTTAAAAAAAAGTTACTGCCCAGTTGACCCTTCTTCACGATCGCGGAAGAAGCTTCGCGATCGCGAAGGAAAGTTGGCCTAGGCCTTGAAAACCTTCATCGCAAATGCGAGTGCAATCTCGCAATCACGAAGGCTTACCCATCCTCAGCTTCGCGAATGCGAAGAGAAAAGGTGGCTGACCCACCCCAGACCCTTTATTCTATGTGAACGCGGTCCTGTCTATGTGAACACAAAGGCTACGGGTCCCAGACCTTCCCGAACGCGACCCCTTGATCGCAAATGCAAAAGGCAAAATGCCCAGTCCCCCAATTCCTTCTCCGCAATCGTGACTCCACCTCCACATTCGCGAAGAAGGAAACCAGAACCAACAATAGCAAATTTTCAGACTTAGCTCCAGGTGGTCCGAAATTCATCCGAGCTACCTGAAACCCTGTTCAATTGCACCAACAAATCCATAAATATAATATGGACCTGCTCGAACCCTTGGAACAGGTAAAACAATATCGAAACTAAGAATCGCACCCCAAAACCAAATTGAATCAACTTATAAACTTCGAACTTTTCAACTAGCTCCAAACGCGTCGAATCTTACTTAGACAATGCAGAATGACACCAAATTTTGCGTACAAGTCATAAATCAACATACGAACGCATTCCCAGGCTTGGAATCCCAAACGGACCTCAATAACACCGAAGTCTAATTCAAACCAAATTTAAGGAACTTGAAAACCTTCAATGCGCCAACTTTCAGCATTAAGCGCCGAAAATCTCCCAGATCACTAATAAGGAACCAAGTGTTCCGATTACAATCCGAACCCTTTCAAACCCAAACCAACTATCCCCGCAAGTCATATAACTATAAAGGCATATACGGGGAGTCTTTATAAGGGGAACATGGATCTAGAAATCAAAATCTGTTCGGGTCATTACACTACACATATATGTATTCATACATCCTAAATAAAAAAATTCGATGGGAAAAGAACCACTCATGCAACATACATATGTAATAACAGATTATTCACTCCAATAAATTTAAAATATTCAACTCAGATGGAGAGTATACTGTTAATTTAAGTCAAGTAAACATCATTATTAATAGCTCTAGTTCCATTGATCCAACATGTATACTCAGATGGAGAGTAAGTACATGATATCAATTACTAGTATTTCACATAGTAAGATCACAATGAAATTATTCGATATGGAGGAAGACCTAAAATTAACACGTAAATTTATTACTCACTTGAAATTAATTGTGGAAGACCATAGAAATATATTTTATCACCACTTAATCGTGATTGAATTTTAATTACATAATTGATTCAACATTTAAACGCAGATAGAGAGTCGATACAAGTTATCAATAACTAGTAACTATACCAATGAATTCATAATAAATTTATCATATATGTAGGAATATCTAAATTTAATGTGTAAATTTATTATCTCAGTATAAATAGATAATAGAGACCATAGGGGTTTTCATACCACCACTTGATCACAACTACGAAATTTTCTCTGAGAAATTAAGTTTCATAATTCAAAAGATGCTCAAACCCCATCTAAATGGACTTAAAATGCGAAAATTAATATTTTTTAACTTCATTGCAGTGAGTATTGATCACTGGATTGTTTCTGATAGACCTACCAAATTTAAGACCAATCGGAGACCGCTAAAATCACAATCTCCAAAACTGCGGTGAAATTTGGAAAATTACTATTTTAAGCAATTTTAAGAATTTATAAAATGACCTACATTCTTATCATATACCATTTCGTGTCAAATCAACATGTGTTATCATGTTCTAGATTAGACATATATAAAATAACAGAAAGAATGACTTTTCGTATGTAAATTACATTTTAATCCGCCAAAAAGCTCATTTAAACGACCCTGAGTCATCAAAATACAATGCGATAAACTGCATAGTAGTGATTTCTTCCTAATTGATCATTTTTCTGATCCTAGAAAATTTCAGGTCATTCTGAGATTGTGAAATTCACGATTGCAGAAAAACTAGACCAAACTTGAATAAACTATTTTTGGCGTATTTACAATTAAATCCATGTGATTTGTATTCTTGTTATATATCATATCAAGTTAAATCAACATGTATCATCATGTTCCAGATTTAACACAAATAGACGATATATACATAATAGTTTTTCATATTTATAACACATTCAATTTAATAAATTGCTTGAAAACCCATCTATACGACCTCAAAATACCGAAAAACAGCATGTTTTACTGCAAAGCACTGATTTTTTTCTCACTAGATTATTTTCGATGAATCTACCAGGTTTCGAGTCAATCAAAGTTCGTTAAACTCATGACCACCAATCTGTAATCAACTAAGAGAACAATTGTTTTAAGCAATTTCATGGATTAAAATAAATATGGTGTTAGTTTTCCATTCTCCTTATAATTCTATTATGAGCTCAAGGCATACATTATGTTCTTCCTATTTGTAGGATACATAGTACCTCCTTTTAAAATACATTATCCTTTTATTAAACACACAAGAACCCAATATATTACATTTTCTCCCGTTCGGCGAAAACACCAATATTTCTTCTCATGGATAAAGTTGGTGTGACTAGTACTCAGAGATAAATCTCTTGTTTTAATTAAAACCTCCACCACCAGTGTAGATTTATCAAGGATAATTTTTACATGATACATTAAACAGATTTTAATGACTCAAATAAAGAGACCATTTTTGTGAATCCTACTTATTAATCATAATGTGCAATCCATGAATTGATATAATTACACATGTAAAAACTTATTAAAAATCTTTCATGAGTTCAAATAAACATATCACTTTAGTGGAACCTATTTATCACTCATAAATTCTCAAGATACGAGTGGAGATACATGTAGCTCATAAGATTATTTTAGGGTAGAATACGGACCATAGCTTAACAGCCATACTGATAATAAAAAATCCACACAAAATACTATCATATTTCACTTAATACAGCTTCTAACCAGAGAAAAAAATCTTTGATTGAAAATCAAGACTAGTAATCACATAGGGTATGAAAATATAAACCAAAAATTGAGAATTTCTTTTATGCACAAACATGCCACTTGCCAGGATCATTTGTCATCAGGATATCACATAGAGAATTTTACTTTCTTACAAAATGATTATATCTTCACACAATATAAAACATACTTTGTAAGACCTAGTCAATATAATTATACATCTCTATTCTGGAATTCAATACAACTACATGTCCATTTATCGATAGTCAACATGTAAATCCATTATATCGCTAGTATTTAAACATGAAGATCGTGGGGATTCACCCCACCACCATTGGATTAAAAATGAATTAATATTTTTTTAAAATAATTTTCAAAATAGAAAAACGTCCAAAACACCATCCAAACGACGTCAAAATGCTGAAAAAAATATCATGATTCCATGCAGCAATGAGTTGCTCTGGCTCAATCAGAGTCCGTCAAGTTCGTTGACTTTCGAAAACACCGACAACTAGTCAAAATCGAGCTTTACGTTTTTCTAGGGTCTACTAATAAAAATCAGAGCACCCCAATCAAATATTATTAGAAAACTGATATCTCATGATTACAAGAATAATCAAAAACTTTGCACAGTTAATTCACTAAACAACATTGCAGTATTTTATAAAACAACATATACATATAATTCAAAATCGTACATAATCACGTTATTCTTGTTTCATAAAAAATCTAGTTATCTAATAAAATATGAGTGTGCTTTGATACCAATTAATGGATTATTATAGGCAGCGAAAGCAATTTCTATATCAAATTCACATGTAATCTAGAAAATTAGCATATACTGAGTTTTTGGGGTTACCTCTTAAAGCGAGAACACAACCCTTCAGTCTCGTGAGCCTTCAGTTTCACATCATCTCATTGAAATCTCCACCACCCACACGATCACGATCTCTTAACGTTCCACGGTCTACTACTGTGTTACACAAATAATATCCGAAAATAATAATTTCGTGTGGGCGAAATTTCTAGGAGAATATGGCCGAATATTCAGGCACTATATATTACTCCCTCTAGGTGAATAACCTTATATATTTATAGCACAAGTTTAAGTGTTAAACTCTTTTCCAAAACCTTTTGGGTTTTCTTTCCACCAAGAAAAAGATTCCTTTATTTCCTATTATTTAGGCATAAGAGGAACCACAAAATTTAAATAACAAGTCTTCCAATTATGGAATTAATTGGTAATTTTTGAAATTAATATCCACCATAATTAATTACGAATTATCCCACTAAAAATTCGTAATTTCACTCCTTATTCAATTTCGAAATTCATCCATTAAATCTTATTTAACTCATCGTGTTAAGATTCATATACTAATCAATTAAATTAAATTATTGATTATTTCCTTTAGATTTTCGCTTAACTTATTTTATGTGACAAATAAAAAATTCACCGATTGGGTTATACATGAAAACTTAACAGTTTTTATAAATGTGTATCATCAATCTCTAAACCGAAACATGAATTCCATCAACTAACTATTATTTCGTCAATATACATTATTATTATTATTAAGAACCGATAATTTAATCTTTTGTGTATAAGCTAAAATCTATACATTAAATTATATACTATATAAGCAAATGACACATACTAATATATGATCTATTTTAAACTTTATAAAATTTAATAAACAATTATTCCATAATAAAATATTCAAATCAAATTCATAATTAATAGCTATATCCCAACATAATAAATATAGAGTATCGAAACTTCATGCGTACAAAATGAGAAGGTTAAAGTTAATTCTTTAAAATATAAAAATAAATTATTCTTTTTGAATAAACAAAAAAAGATAGACAAAATGTAATATGAGGAAGTAGTTTTTCCCTTTAATATCGAAAACTCCTGTGCTTAAATGCAGGTATGTGATCAATAGCTACTCACATAGTAGATCATTTGATCACATACGTGATCTTAATTTGCGTGAAATTAAGGCCTTGTCTGCTGCAACATGGTGTGTCTGACAAGAACCAGCATGACACACTCTCAAAGTCCATAGGAACAATTCTCATTTATCGTATTTAAATAATAGAAATTGTATGTAAATATTTTGAAGAATCATTGACCAATTCACTTTAGGAATCGTTTAATTTGAATACGGCTGGGATAAGTTATACTACTATAAATTATATTAAAATTATTTTTTTATTTGATAATAAAATAATTTGTAAGAAGAATATATAAATTATATGGGTGTAAATTATCTCGGAGCAGGGAATTTAAAAGATACGAGCAACTGTTAAGTGGTAATGAAGATAGATCCATATACCATATCAGAAAGCAGTAGGAAATACATGGGCGAAAGGCTAATGATAAAGGACCATTATTTAGAGATCAACGATCAGATCTAATCGCTATCGCTGTCGCTGCTGCTGCTATCATGCCCATCGTGTTTCTTCTCCTTTTTGTCCTTTTTCTTCTTCTTCTTCTTCTCCTCTCCCTCCTTGTGATGGTGTTCTCCGCCTTCTTCTCCATGGATCTTTTCCTTTATCTTCTCAACAATCCCTTCCTTGTGCTCTCCGCTGCTATGGCTTTTATGCTTCTCTTCTTCCTTGTGCTTATCGGCCTCATGGTGTTTGTCTTTCTCTCCTTCCTTGTGGCCTCCAATATGGAGTTTCTCCTCTATCTTGTGAATGATTCCTGCCATTTTTTGCGTCTTCAATAAGAAATGGGTTAAGCAGAATTGTGATCTGGGTGAGGAAATTAGTGAGAAAGAGCGAGGATTTTATAGGGGAAAAGGGACGCGTTGTCGGTAACGTTAGCCCTTCTTAATTACATTTATAACCCTGTCACGCGTCGACGCGGTTTCAACGCCAAGATATTATTATTTGAAAAGCAACCGCGATGAAAAATTTGTAGGACGAGATTCCTTCGTAAGGCTAGTCTAAACGAAGCTACATAACCAAAGAAGATGGGTGACCTAAAGTCAATTTTTAATATGGAGCTTTTTAGAAGGAATATTTATATTTTTAATTGAAGTTTATCTTTTTTGTTTTTTAAGATATAAAGTTGTTAATAATTTTTTTTATAAATAATTTAATCTTTCTTAAGATATTGTTGATCTTAGATAATAGAACCAGATTCAAGAAGTTTATAATTTGATATCGAAATAAATTTTGATGTTCTAATATACTTGTTGAAACGCTTGAAACCTGAGTGGAAAAAAGGAAAAAAAAGAATGCTCAATATAGTTTTATTCAACGGCAATCTTCATTGTTTTGTACAGAAAAAATAAAACTCTTTTCTTTCTACAAATAATAATATAACTTATCGAGAACACGTTTTTAATGAGAAATGTAAAACGAGAATAATAATATTAGTACCTCATTAATGATGTCAATCGTAAAATTTAAATAATGAAAAGTTTTATATTCGCGACAAGGGTTTAGAGGGATGATTCTCTTTCTCCAATGTTTGCTCAAACGGTTACATCAATATTAAATTAAAAGTTATCTTTACTTTTTATAAATATTTTTTTTTAATTTTATTTTAACATACCTAATATATGACCCTTCCACTAAAGATTGTTGTGAGATGTATATGATCCAACTTACCTTAACTAGATATATCGAGTTCGAGTCTCATGGGTTGTGGTTAAAATAAATCCTGATAAAATGTATTTTCTCTTTTACTAGATCTTACGCGGTACGAATTTAAATTAGTCGAGATCTCAATACAAATACGAATAGAAAACAAAAAAACAAAAAAATATGGGCCCTAAAGCCTTTGCTTTAGTGGCTGCCCCTGAACCAAACGTTTTGATTTTCCCTAAAAGTTTGCCAACAAGTGAGGTTGAGAAAAAATTAGATAACTCAAAATGAGTTGAATATACTGACGTAAATAATTTGATCAGACTCGAACTGAATACGTGTCGGAGAAGGATTAATGAGGGTATGTAGCCGGGTAGAAGACAACTTGTCCAATTCTATCTGACTTTTGAGACATTTGCTGTAATTGGTCATAAAGTTTTATTTTCCTATCCATAAATTTATTCTTCATGTTTTCTTTTGTATATTAGCTAGAAATTTGAGCAATTTAAGTATGTTTACCTTCAACTTTGAAGTAGCCAAGGAGAATCAACTGGTTGAGACATGTGATTTAGCCCATAATTTTTTTACAAATTAATTTGGGTTCAATATATATTGGGTGTAATGCCGCAGCTCTAGTAAATTTCTCAGTTCTGAGCATAGGCTCGCACTGTTTAAGAGGCGTCTAAAGTTGTTTCTTATGTGTCTACTAACATTAAATTTACCTACTATTTGTTATATGCATTCCTCTTAAGGAATTAACATTCCCATTAAATAAATGGTTCTGAGATCATACGTAACTAATCGGCTAGTAAACTTATTTGTTTTGGGCTAGATGTGCATAATCAAATTACCAGTATTTAAAACTTGATTCCTTATGGACCAACACTTCTCTCTTGCTTTGTAAAAAATTCCTTAGATGCTAAAAATTCGTTCTTGATCATAAACTACTTATAATACAATTCCTAATCTTCCGCAGCGTTGGCACATTCACAAACTAAGATTATTCTAAACACTCCAAATTGATTTATTTAACACTCATTTGTTTTGAGTAAAGTTATGGAAGAAGAAAAAAGGCTCCAAAAATGGGCAACTTCTTTGAGTAAATTTTATCGCTAGTCATTCAACTCAGAGTTTGTAACACTAAAGTCATATTTTTATTGTTTCAAACATAAAAATCAGTCAACTTAAACATTAGTCACTTTTCTATGTTTTGTCAAATAAAAGTTATTCAACTTTGGCCAAGTTAACTAAAAAATAAATTTCACCTGGATATCAATATTTTGTAAATGACATGACACTCTAAAATAAGTTAATTACATTTGGGATAGTTTCAAATACCTCCATTCCAGGTTTCGCTTCATTATACTAATCTATGTT
The DNA here is from genome assembly GCA_005239505.1 of Nicotiana paniculata. NCBI lineage: Eukaryota > Viridiplantae > Streptophyta > Magnoliopsida > Solanales > Solanaceae > Nicotiana > Nicotiana paniculata. Next base: position 27,415 of record ML363344.1, on the reverse strand, counting down.
GTGGTTTATGATATTGTGTAGGATAAAATTGGTTAGAGACAGTTGGACGAATGACGAAGTGACACGTGGAACTGAAGACAGATCGAATGTGAGTCCGCGAACAGTTGATACCGGATGCAAATATGTGATTGGTGTTAAATGAATCCCGAAGACAGAGTAGCCGATAGCAAATGTTCAAAAATTGACATCGGATAGCATTCAATGAGCAGCTGTTACAGAGAATATCTGCTTTTATAGCCAACTATTATACAACCATCAATGGCGGTTTTATTCTCATTTAAGAGGAGCTTGATTAGGAAAGAATGCATAGAAGTAATGACAACAATTAGGAAAGAAAAACATAAATTTCACTAATTAACATGGTAGAAGGCCTAGTTGCAGATATAACAGACAAGAGGAAAAGCATGACCTTTATGAGGTAACAAATAAAAGGCATGAATAACTAACATGGTAAAAGGCTTATATGAAGTGCAACAAATAAGAAACGACATGGATGTACATATGACAACAAGAAGGAAAGCATGATATTTGCAAGTTAAATAGATAGAAGTCATGGACAAAATAACAACAATTGCAATAGAGGACAAAGACAGAACAACAACGACAAACCGCATAGAAAACATAGGTGCAATAGTAACAACTCAAGGTAAAGGCATGAATGTATACACAAAGAAAAGATATCACAACACAATGCATATCCCTTGTCCTTGCCTGCACGGAAACACCCTTCGTGTTGTGAACACATGATAATATAAAAACATTACAATGCAAATGAAATTACATGGCATCACCCTTCGTGCTTTTACTCTCATCCTCACATAATAATGTAAATGATAACATGACAGTTGAAATGAAATTGCACAACATCACCCTTCGTGATGTTACTATCATCCTCACATGATGATGTAAATGATAGCATGATAATATAAATGAAATGGCACGGCATCACCCTTCGTTCTTTTACTCTCATCCTCAGATGATAATGTACATGACATGGCACATCATCAACCTTCGTGCTTTAATCTCATCCACACATGATAATGTAAATGAAATGGAACGTCATTACCCATCGTGTTTTACACTCTTCCTCACCAAGCACATGTATATCAATAACAAGCAAGGCAGGAAGCATGAATAACATCAAGGAGAGTGCTTAAGTATATATTTCAAATGAACATCAATCACCTCATTCAAGCCAATAACAATTCAATAAACCTCTAAACCTTATTGTTCAAGTATTACAACAAGTCTCAAAAATGATCTTCAACACAAGTATAGGATCCAATATCTCATGAATAACGGTCATAGCAATGTACTAGTGATTAAGCATAGTGATGACCGAATTTAACACATCAATAGTTTCACAAAAATCCCTCATATTTTAATCAAGTTATAATAAGTTAAATCTTGATTTCTAGAATTTAATTTCATATTCTTAGTAATATAGGAGTCAAGTAAGATATGAAACAAGAAGGTCACGTAATTCTACAAGGCATAATTAATCGTATAATTTATCCCCAAGTATGATTAACCCTGGCACATGCATATACGTTCGTCACCTCATTTGTATCACCCCCGCATATAGCAAACAATGGGAATTAGTAGGAAAAATTCCTCCAGCAAATTTAGGCAAGACACTTACCTCAAACAAGCCAAATCAATACAGTAGAAGCGCCATCCTCCTCAAATCATCCTCCGAACGGCTTGAAACTAGCCAAAAAAATAGCTCAAAATCATCAAATAATGTCATAGGAAGCAAACCCAATCGATAAAGGTCATATCTTTACACATTTACTCAAAGTTAACCAAAAAGTCAAACCTGGGCCTGCACCTCGGAACCCGACAAAACTCACAAAATCCGACAACCATTCATTTCGAGTCAACTATACTAACTTAACTCAATTCCGACTCCGAGTTGATGTTCAAAACTCAAAAATTCACTTTAGGAAAGTTTAGACAAAACCCCCTAATTTCTCTTGTGAAATCATCAATAAAATGCCAAAAACAAATATGGAATCACGAAATATAATCAAAATCGAGTATACAACACTTATCGCAATCCATCTGGTGAAAATTGCCTCCAAAATCGCCCAAATTTGAGCTCCCCAGCTCAAAATATGATAAAATAATTCAAAGGTCCGTAATAGAGTACTTATATGCATTAGCTAGGTATACTCTTCGCGATCGCGAGACCAGCTTTGTGATCGCGATGCACAAAATACTCAGCCTCGAAGAATCTCCATGCGAACGCGACCCCAGGCTCGCGATCGCGATGAACATTTGCACAGACTAACGCGATCTCGGACACCACAACGCGAACGCGATGAAAAAGTCGTGAAGACTTGTCCAACCTAGATCTATACTATACGAATGCGTAATCACTTGTGCGAACGTGATGCTCAAGCTCTAGTAACCTACGTGAATGCGGTTGAATATTCGCGAATTCGAAGAAGAAGATACCCAGCTCTAGAATTACTCTACGTGATCGCGTTCCCTGCTTTGCGATCGCGATGCTCTGCAGACACACCAACAACAAGCAATGGAAAAACCATTCGAAACGATCTGAACCAAGTTTGAAACTTACCTGAGCCCCTCGGAACCCCGTCCGAGCATACCAACAAGTTCCAAACATTACACGGACCTACCCGAGGCCTCAAATCACACATAACAACATTAAAACCACGAATCACTTCTCAAATCAAATTAAATGAACTTTTGAACTTCCAACTTCCAAATCTCGTGCCAAACCATATCAAATTAACTCGGAATGACCTCAGATTTTGCACACAAGTTTTAAATGACATAACAAAGCTATTCCAACTATCGAACCAAAATCCGAATTCGATATCATCAAAGTCAACTTTTGGTCAAATGTATGAACATTCCAAAACTCCAAATTGCCAACTTTCGCCAATTAATGCCAAAACCTTCAAGAAACATCCAAGTGAAAATACGGGCATACACACGAGTCCAAAATCACCACTCGGACTTAAAGGAACCATAAATACTCCAATCCAGGTTCAAATACACAAAATTCAAACTTGGTCAACTCTTCCAACTCAAAGCTTCTGACATGAGGATCTTTCTTACGAATCGATCCCCAATCACCTTAAACCAAAACCAACGATTCATACAAGTCATAATACGTCATATAAAGATACTCACGACTTCAAACATCTGAACAGAATGAAAATATTCAAAACGACCGATCCGGTCGTTACAATTGTAGAAAACAAATTATATACATAAAAGCTACATTTTGCTCTCATTTTTATAATTTTATTCTCATTATTTATTATTCTTAAATATCATTCACACTTGGGAAACATGTCAAGGTAAGTTCATATCTAGGCTTGTATTTCCCTTAATTTCATTTCATAATCTTATTTGTGTTCTTAGTTATTTACTATTTTGGGTCAAATCGATTTGCTTGTCTATAAATCATGCTATAAATTCAACTGTATCATTTTACAAGTAAACAATTTAGTGCCCACCGTGGGACATAGACAATTGTGTAATTTATTTTGGTCCATTTATCGATTACTAACAAATTTTGATTCCTTTATTAGTAAAAGAAAAATCAGATATGGTAGTTAATGATGTTAACATTGTCTACAATGTTGGAGCACACAATGAACTGGAAGAGGTGTTCCAACATGTTGATTTAAACCGGTGAAATCAAAAACGAAGGAGATGAAGAAACCCTAGTTCGTGAATGCCAGTATCCTCGACAGGTGAGGGGCCAAACTCTTGATGATGCGGATGATGAACACGTTGTTGTAACGGCCAAAATCTTGAGAGAACAACAAAAGTCGATTATAGATCACCTCTCAAGGAAAGATCAGGTGATGATGGAATCGAAGCAGGTGTTACCGGGTGCTTCCAATAATGCTAATGGAAGGGCTCTGATTCCTCTCAGCATTCTGGCAAATCAAAAGGTTCAAAGAGCTGATAATGACACTCTAAGAGAGGAGATTAATTTCGATGAGGTAGGAGGTACCGGTAGTGGATCTAGGAACAAATACTTAAAAGACCCTTTCAAAACCGAGCTCATGAGATTCATGAGAGAAATAAATGAATGAATGGATCAGAGTGCAAAAGGAATTTCATTCTCGAATTGACCAGATCCCGAAAGCGCCGCCGGTGTTAGAGGGATCGGATATACAAAAATGTGATGGGACTTCGGATCCATAGGAACACATCATGACTTACACAACAACAGTAAAGGGAAATGACCTGGCCCACCATGAGATCGAATATGTTTTATTGAAGAAGTTTTGCCAAACACTAACGAAGAGTGCCTTAACTTTGTATTCTCTCTTGCTTGAGTATTCTATTGATTTTTTTGAAATGCTTGAAGATTTGTTTATCAAAGCTCATGCTGGAGCAATAAAGTTTCCAGGCAAGGAAGGCAGATATATTCAGAATATCCTAAGGAGAATCTGAACTATTACTAGAGTTTGTGATTCGGTTCCAAAAAGAAAGAATATAGTTACCGGTGGTTCCGGATAAGTGGGCAGTGGAGGCAGTTACAAATGGTCTCAACCAGTTAAGCTCCGATGCCTCTCAAAAATTGAAGGAAAGCTTGCTCGAATTTCAGGAAACCACATGGGCAGATGTTCACAACTGCCATGAGTCAAAGATTAGAATAGAAGATGATCAACTTGGCTCCTCGGTGTCTTCCAAAGGACAGAATTGTGACTGGAATCAAAATAAATTTAAAAATGATTTTTATGCATATAGGAGGTCCTCTAGAATTCATTTCAGCCTTACGAGAGGGCAGATACGTGTGGTAACAAAGGATTCCAGTCATCGGATATGTTCGCTTCCAATAGAAGGGCGGATCGAGGTTGGAATAACAAATCTTTGCAGGAGAAAGAGGCATCAGGGTCCCGAGATCTAGTATATCCCAGGTTATCCGATTATAATTTTTATATCATCCAGGTGCAATTGGTGCCGGCCATGAGAAATATTAAAGAATCGAGGTTTTCGAAACCAATTTGATCGGATCCTAGCCAAAGGGATCCTAATCTACAGTGTGAAATTTCATGGAACTCACGGCCATAGGAGTGGGGACTATCGACATATTTGAGAAGAGGTATCGACGTTGTTGAAGAACGGTCAGCTCAAAGAGTTTCTAAGCGACCATGCCAAGAACAACTATGGGAGAAAACAGGATAATGTAGAACCATCAAAGCCGGCAGCAAGGTCACCTTGGGTGGCAATCAACATGATCATTGGAGCAGACGAAGTAAATGGGGTGAAGTTTTCAGCAACAAAGAAAAACAAAGATATTGGTGACTAATGGCAAGAGGATCCGAGAGATCTCAAAAGATAACATCACCTTCACGGAAGAGGGTGCTGATGGACTTCTTCTACCACACAATCAGTCAACATCATACAATGGTGAGTTTTGGAGCAAGCGAGGCTGACTGGAAACATAGTTCCAGCAATAAAGCTTTTGACCGAGTTCGACTTAACAAGTGTCACAACCCGAGGAGAAATTTTGCTGCCACACATGCCGAAGGAGTAATGAACACCACCCTGTTTGAAGTGGTAGATGGGGACATGGGCTATAATGTAATCCTTGGAAGGCCATGGATACATGAAGTGAAGGTTGTGCCCTCAACCTACCATCAACTGTTAAAATCTCCGACACCAGAAGGGATCAACCAGCTGCAAGGGAGATGAATATAGTGACCGTTTCCAGTAACAAGGACATGGAAACGAGCAAATAGCAATTACAGGAACCGGTGCCTTCTTCTATCTCAACTAAAGATAATAAAGACGAGGAGTCATTGGAATTATATCAGGTACCAAGGTCTTTTCAGGTACTGAGGAGACAGATGCAACCAAGTCAACCGCAGAAGGGATCGAACAAGTGGCCTTGATGGAACATTTTTTGGAAAGAAAATTCCATTTAAGAACGGGTTAAGTCCCGAACTTGGGTTAAAATTTATGGATTTTCTTAAATCTAACGTTCATTGTTTTGCATGGTCACATTCAGATATGACATGTATTCCATTGGAGGTGGAAGTTCAAAAAATGAGTATGGATCCTAACTTCCCTTCGACAAGGCAGAAGAAACGACCGATAACAAAGGTCAGAAACAAGTTTGTTAAGGAAGAGGTAACCCGACTACTTAACATAGCTCCAATTCAAGAGGTAAATTACCCGGATTGTCTAGCTAACATAGTAGTAGAACCTATAAAGAATAACAAATTTAGAATGTGTGTAGATTATGAAGATTTAAATAAGGCATGGCCTAAAGACTCTTTCCCATTTCCAAATGTTGATCAAATAATTGATGCTACGGCGGGGCATGAGTTGATGAGTTTTCTTAATGCTTATTCTGGGTATAATCAAATTAGGATGGACCCACAAGATCAAGAAAGACTACTTTCATAACAAATTTTGGCACATATTGCTATAATGTGATACCTTTTGGGCTTAAAAATGTCGGAGCCACTTACTAGAGGCTTGTCATAAAATGTTTGAAAAACATATAGGTAAAACAATGTAAGTTTATATTGACGACATGTTATTTAAGTATCTTAATGCAGAAGATCATCTAAAACATCTCCAAGAGACATTCAATATTTTGAGAAAATATAATATGAAGCTCAACCTGGAGAAGTGTGCCTTCAGAGTTGGTTCTGGTAGGTTCTTGGGGTTTCTGGTCTCTCAAAGAGGAATCAAATTAAATCGCGACAAAATCAAATCCATTGAGGATATATTTGATCAGTTAACAAGTGTGAAGGAAGTACAGATATTGGCCGGTAGATTGGCGGCTCTAAGCAGGTTCATCTCGAGGTCTTCGGAAGTATCTAAAATGGTACTTGTCTACCCCTCCATTATTATCAAAAAATGGAAGAAGTGAGCATTTGTTGATTTATCTGGCAGTTTGGGAAGTAGTGGTAAGCACTGTTTTGTCTACAAAGAAGAAGGTACGCAATTTCTGATTTATTATGTTAGTAAAATATTATTCAAAGTAGAGACACAATATCCACACCTTGAAAAGTTGGCCTTAGCTCTCGTAGTTGCCTCTCGATAGCTTCGGCCTTATTTTTATTGTCATTCAATTGCTGCTATGACAACCTTCCCCTTAAGGAATGTCCTTCATGAGCATGAGTTTTTGGGTCGTTCGGCTAAATGGGTAGTTGAAGTTAGTGAATTAGATATTGAATACAAGCCCACGACTCCAATCAAGTCACAAGTTTTGGCCGACTTTGTGGCCGATTTCAGTCCGAGATTAATACCTTTAGATTCTAAAGAAGCAGAGTTGGTATCGGGAATGGTATCGGGAGTTTGGACCTTGTTTACTGATGGAGCTTCCAACATAAAAGGTCTAGTCTCGGGGTAGTTTTAATCACTCCTTCAGGAGAAACAATGAGGCAGACCATTAGAATTGTACCATTAACTAACAATGAATCCTAGTACGAGGCTTTGGTTGTAGGACTTGAAATAGCTCGAGGACTAGGTTCTAAGGATATCGAAATAAAGTGCGACTCCCAGCTGGTGGTGAACCAAGTATACGGAATATTCAACACCAAAGAGGAGCGCATGCAACAATGCTTGAAATAAATAATGTAAGTGGTGGAACAAAAATTAAGGTTTTCTTGAGCAAATGAAGAAATAAATAATGAAGTGTTGCTGATTAAACTAGATTTTCTTGAAGAGCACTGAAATCTGGCATATGTGAGGATGGTGGCACAAAAGCAAATGATGAAAATATATTACAATCGTAGAGCAAGTATCTGATATTTCGAAGTTGGGGATTTGGTTCTGAGAAAGGTAACTCAAAATACTCGGAACTTAATGTCGAGAAGCTAGGACCAACATGGGAATAACCTTACCGGGTTTCAGCTATAACCGAAAAAGGTTAGTTTGAATTGAAAATCAAGATGGAGTTAAATTGTCAAGCAAGTGGAATGTGACTTACCTCAAAATGTATTATTGCTAAAGATCATTCCTGGTACTGAAAGTATGCAGTGTACTCTTTTTTCCTTCGTCTAATTTTTATCCCATTTGGGGTTTTCTAGCAAAGTTTTTAGTAAGGCATCAATGTAAAGCATACTACGAAGGAAGGATCACCAACAAGAGTGGTATATATGAGATGCAGTTTGTAGTAAATCATTTGCCCTCACTGGTGAATCAACAACAGTAAGCCCTATTGCCTTCACCTTAACATGAGTATAAATACTTCTGTAGATCAGCTCGTGAGGCAGAAACTTATGGATGGCATATGTCATATGCAAAAACTCACAATTTTAATGAGGTAACAATGTAAAGCATACTACGAAAGAAAGGTCATCGGTAAATGCAAGACTTCCGATGTTTGAATTCTCATAATAAGCATTCGAACACTGGAGAGGGGGGGGGGAGTAATACATGACGAGGCACTAAAAGAATTACGAAGACCGGGGACTGTTACAACCGAGATCAATGTCTTATCAAGACCGAGGACTGCATGTTCAACCCCGTAGAAATAATCTATACAAGTTAGCCACATGTATTGACAACTTTATTTACTTAAGCAAAATAATATTTATGTAAATGTACTTTTAAATACAGAGGGAATAAATCAAAGTCCTTTTACTTTTATCTTATTTCTTGTCTGAATGATGAGTAAATTTCAAAAACTTTTATCTTTTGAAAGTTAACAAAAACTTCAAATGCTTGTGCTGGAATGAGTAGGAGACGTCCTCTTCAAGAGCACCGTAAAGGGCCCTCTCTCAGTAAACTATCATAGTAAAGGGTAGATTTCGGAAGTATTTATGTCCGGAATCAAAAGCTATCAGATGTGAAAAGATTCCTGAAGTTTTGTCAGTTAAATGGAAAAGAATATTTTTTGCACAACACTTACTCAAAGAGTTTCTTTTATTAATTAAAACGGAAAAGGGTTCAAAATGCCCCTAAACTATTGGAAAAGGTTTAAAAATACCCTCCATCCACCTATTGGGTTAAAAATGCCCCTACATCCACTTTTTTGGTTCACTTATGCCCTTTGACCGTTAGGTCAATGCTAAATTGAAAATAATTATTATATTTTTTGTAAAACTTAAAAAAAAAATTACAAAATATTTTCGTTTATTTAAAACTAATGCGCCAATAATCCAATAATTTATTAAAGTCTTCTTCTTCTTTTTTTAAGTTTTTACAAAAAAAAAAAAGATTTAATATTTTTTCAGTTTTTTTAAACCATTTTTTTTTGTAAAAACTGAAAAAAAAATTGTAAAAACAGAAAAAAATGTTTTTAATAAAAAATTTTCGTTTTAAAAGCTGAAAAAAAATATTTGAATTTTTTTTTCATATTTTCAGTTTTTTTAAAGCATTTCATTTTATTTCCGTTTTTCAATTTTTTTTAAAGAAAAAATATTTTTGTTTTCTTAAAAAAAATGAAAAAAATGAAAAAAAAAATTCAAAAATGAAAATGTTTTTTTCAGTTTTTAAAAAACGAAAATATTTTATTACAAACCTTTTTTTTCTGTTTTTACAATATTTTTTCAGTTTTTACAAAAATAATGCATTAAAAAAACTGAAAAAAATTATTTTTTTGTAAAAACTGAATTATTTTTTGTAAAAACTGAAAAAAAAGACTTTAATAAATTATTGGACTATTGGTGCATTAGTTTAAAAAAACAGAAATATTTTACAAAATATTTCTTTTAAGTTTTACAAAAAGAATAATAATTATTTTTAATTTAGCGACCTAACGGTCAAGGGCATAAGTGACCAAAAACGTAGACGGAGGGGCATTTTTAGCCCGATAGATGGATGGAGGGTATTATTAAACCTTTTCCAATAGTTTAGGGGCATTTTCAACCCTTTTCCATAATTAAAATGTCAAACTCAATAAAGAAGTTTTGGCATAGTTACAAAGAGTAAAGAAAATATATGTACATTAATTCTTGCTGCCAGAACCCGAAGGAGTCTTCATTTTCTTTATTGGGAGAAGATTTTTCCACTTTCAGTTCGAGGCCCTCATCTTCTTCAGTTTCTCCTTGGGTTCCCGAATACTCAGAGTCAGTATTCAAAGAGTCATAAGCAATGTGCTGAGTAGGGAGGTTCGCATGGGCAGTTGTCTCCAGCTCCCGGGCCTTGGCAATGCGTTCGTCGAATTTGTAATGCCTTCTTTGGCCTCCTACACAGTCTTCCTCTTTTATGGTATATGGCGTTAGTCTTCTCGAAGAGTGTAAGCTAACCTCCAAATTAATAATTTGTTCCACGAAGGCAAACTCACGCTCGATAACAGCAGTTGCGGTATCATGAAGTTCAACCCACTTAGACTTCGCATATTTGATCTTCATGCAATTGATCGACTTCTTGGATGTGGACCATTATATATTGCTCGTACTTCTGCAACCGGGCCTCATGATCATCCATTTGAACAATTTTTGCCCCCAACATTTGGAGGCGCTCGGCAAGTTGATTCCGTTTAGCCAAAAGTTAATTTCTTTCTAAAGTAAGATCTTGCTTGTCCAAAATCAACCTTTGCACACCCTCAAGAGCAAGAAGGTTAAACTAAAAAAGGTTAGGAGTAATGTTATTAATGAAAAGTATACATTGAAAAGAGATGGAAGAAAGTTAGATTGATACCTGCACTGAATAATGTATGTTATTGTTTATCAGACACTCCACAGAAAGAGAGTCCATATTTCTCCAATCTTTTCTGAGGCCAACAGCTTCAGATTATTAGCAAGTTCCACCGGCTTGGAAAGTATATGGAACCCATTCTAAACCGAGAGGATGACACTTCGTTTTCTATGAGGGTCTTGAGTGGGCGCCAAGTATGTATTTCCATAATTTCCATGGTCGGGAGATCGTGGAGAAGGGGAATTTCCTATTTTCAGCTGGGGTCGGTGGTGAAGAAGCAGTTGATATAGATGAAGAGGTAGTTTTTATCAGCTCAGAAGTTGGCAGTGGATGAAGGTCGGGGATTTAGCTCCTTTGACCAAAATCAACTGCGGGAATTAGAAAACGAGATGAAGCGTTTTCAGCTATTTCCATTCCCCCTAGAGTTCTTGAACTTCTTTTGTGGTGGTTTAAGCTCTCTCGGGTGAGTATCCAGTAGAGCTGATAAAGAACTTTTTTTTCTTTGAATAAACCGCTTCATCATTGGTTTCTTCTTCATCAAGGAACACTATGGCCGGTCCGGTTGGTGTTTCTTTCATTCTCTTCTCCTGAGTCCCAGCTGAGAAGGTACGCTTCCTCTTTGGTTTCTTGTTATTGGGCTGGGGACTCCGACAGGAGGTACCTTCACCAAGTGCGAGTAGATTCGCGATCTATCCCCCGGTTATGGGCATTCTAAAGTACCCGTTCAGCTTCCATCGGGTCGTTAAGAGCCTCGATGTCAGGACACACAAAAAGACAGTTAAATTGCTTCCAAGATATATTGAAAGATTGAAAGAAGGGAAGAATACTTTTTTTTATCATGGTTTTTGGCTTTCCACTAATATTTGAGCCATTTCTTTCCACCTTCAGGATTCTAGTGTAGTAATATCCAAAATTTTCTGAACCCATTAGGCCAAATCTTAAACCTGTGGTGACTTCCAGTGAGTAGTTGGAGTAAGGAAAATGTAAATTTAGTAGCGAAGGAAAGTCTTTATGAACATGAAAAGAAAAAGATATCCAAAGACCTACGAAAAAGATTCCATGATTCGAGAAGAGCAGGTGCTATGGCCGGGAGGATGTCCCTGATAGCAATGATAACACACTGTTCCATCCATCCATAGTCGTTTTCATCATCGACGTTGGTAAGAAGGGTATGATGACCGTGTTTGGTAAGTTTTAGCACACCCCCGCAGATGATCTTTGGGGAGTTGTAGAGGTTCATCATATGTGCAAGAGTTAGGGTTTCCCGGTCTTAGAGCAATTGGCAGAGGCAAGCCACCGTATGCTATACAGATGGACCTATTTGTGCCAAGCAAAGTTGGTACCGGTGGCAGAATTCTAAGATTATTAGGTCAATTCTTTCACCCACTCCCAAAGAGAAAGGGCCCAAAGTGAAAAGGTATGTATAAACATACATGAACCCTGGTCTGAAGAAGGCGACCCTTTCTACCTTGCTAGCTGTGAGGATTTCAATGTTGTTCCAATTACAATCCCCCTTCATGACGGGGATGTTATAAGGACAAATGGAAGAAGGATACCTATTAACAGGCTAGTTTGTATCACTTTTGGGATTTGCAGGTTCTTTGTGTTCTTGAAGGTCAGATTTCATGCTAAGGTGAAAAGGTATGATGGTGTTTACGGCTGGACATGTGCCAAAAACACAATATTAGAATAGAATGACTTTCACAACATGTTCCCATATTCCACAATATTTCATCTAAACAGTGTCAATACCACAACTGCGCATAGCCCTCAACTCAACAAAACTGAGTACAACAGCAATAACAACAACAATAGCACGAGAATACGAAAAGTAAATCAACTCAAGAGCTGTGGATCACAAAAAAGTGGTAGAACGAGCTCACAAAGAATAAACATAATAGGGAATACTAGTCTCAATAAGAATGGCTCAACAAGGGAGAAATAATATGTAACAAATGATTCCACATAAGGATGCGGCAACTACGATAAAGGATGACTAACCTTCATTTAGGGTTGAGTAATTACGAAGAGATGAAACAAATTCAATTAAGGATAAGCAACGAAAAAGATAATCATAACCTCAAATAAGGATAGACAATTACATAAGAGATAATTGATTTCAATTAAAGGTAAGCAATTAGGAAAGGGTAGCATGGCAGTCGAACATGCAACAACTTCAGTTAAGGCACACAAGAGCCAAATAGACAATAAGGGTGGAATATGAAGCAATTAATTCCAATTAAAACACGTAGAGGTGAAACTAGTAAATGAGGAACTTAACATAACAAACAACTTCATATCTAATGAGCATAAGAACCTAAGAGCCATAAAAGGTCAACTTTCAACAAATAAGCCCGAGCACGTGCTCGTCACCTCACGTATACGGACTTCACATGACACAATTAGCACCAAAGACTCAAATCCAAAGGGGTAGTTCCCCTCACACAAAGTTAGGCAAGATACTTACCTCAAAGGAGAAAGATCGATGCTCTAAAGTGGCCCTCTCAAGTGAAACAACCTCTGGGTGGCTCAAGTCTAGCCAAAATAACTTCAATCGATAAATAAAACTCATAGACAACAATTCTGGAGAATAAAGCTTCGATCTTTAACAAAAATTAAAAAGTCAACCCAAAAGTCAACCCCTAGGCCCGCACCTCGAAACCCGATAAAATTATAAAATCCGAACACCCATTCCGATACGAGTTCAACCATATCAAAATCATCAAATTCAGATAATGAATCGCTCTCCAAATCCTCATTATTTATTTTTGAAATTTTTTACAAATTTTCCAATTTTTCACTTTGATACTCACCATTTTGATGTTAAAACTCAAATAAAATCATGAATTATACATAGAAATTGAATAAGGGCACTTACTCATTGTAGATGAAATTCCTCTCTCAAAATCATCCACTCTCGAACCTAAGTTTAAAAAATATCACAAAATGAAACAAAAACTCGAATTACACAGCTGAAAACAAGCTTGAGATGTCGCATTTGCGACCCAGGGTTCGCAATTGCAAACTCTCGCCAAAGCAAAGAAGCCTTCGCAATTGCGAACAAGAACATGGGTGGAAAAGGTCGCAATTGCAACCACACCAGAAACCAACAGTTTCCCCGACACGGAAATAAGCATAACTCTCCAATACGATGTCCGAATTCGATGATTGTTTTTCTTATGGCCCCGCAATTACGATACATATCTAATAATTCAATAAAAATTGAATTTAAAGCTTATTTTCTTAATGCGGTACAATTTATGCTTGAAAAAATGACGTCGAAGCATAAAAAACAAGCGCAACACAACCTAAACCTATCCAAAACTCATCCAAACCGTTCGGGACCTCGTTCGAATATACCAACAAGTCCCGTAACACAACACAGACCTGATCTGGGCCTCAAATAACATCGAAATTACGAATCACATCTCAAATCGAACTTATGAACTTTCAAATCTTCCAACTTCCAAAACTCGTGCCGAAACATATCGAAGGAATGATGTCAAATTTTGCATGCAAGTCCCAAATGACATAGCAGTGCTAATCCAACTCTGGGAATCAAATTCGACCCGGATATCACCCAAGTCAACTCTCGGTCAAATCTCTCAACCTTCCAAAAACTTCAACTTTCAAACTTTCGCCAAGATGCTTCAAATTACTCTGCGGACCTCCAAGTCCAAATCCAAACGCACCTCTAAGTTCAAAATTACCATACGAAACTATTGGAATCATCAAAATACTATTTCAGAGCAGTCTACACAAAAATTAAATTTCGGTCAACTCTTACCGTTAAAACACGAACCCTTCTTCCCCTTCAATCCCGAATCATCCGAAGTCCGAACTCGGCTACGCACGTCATAACACATAATACGGAGTTGCTCAAGACCTTAAGCCACTAAGTGGAGCACTAGTTCTCAAAACGACCGGTCGTGTCGTTACACCGGACATGCTAAATTCATAGCTAGGCTTGTATTTCCATTAATTTAATTTCATAATCTTATTTTTGTTCTTAGTTGTTTACAATTTGGGTCAAATCGATTTCATTGTTTCGAAACCTTGATATAAATTTAACTGTACCGTTTTACGAGTAAACAAATATTACATTTATTCTTCTTATTTTGATTTCTTTGTAATAAATTTTAAACTCATTATCTTTAATTTAAAATATATAATTTGACTATTTGCTTTTAGTGATATACTTATTTATTTAGTGAATTTTATAATTGTTTTTTAATTAGTAGAAGATGAGTCGTTGTTAGCATCAAATAATTCAATGACAAACACAATTTTCGAGCTTGGTTTGTTCCCGTTGTGATTAGTGTTATAAAAAAATTAAACAAGAAAATAAGCATAATTTCGTAACCATAAAGGAAATTAGTATTTCTAAAATAATTTATCATATATATATATATTTTTATTAAGCTTATTGGTTATTTTGGAGTGCCATGTCATAATTTTTTGGTATAAAATATAAAAATTCAGGTGAGATCTATTTTTTAGTTAACTTAACTATAATTAAATGACTTTTATGTGATAAAAAAATAACTTTGGTGTGCTAAACTTTGAGTTTAATGACTTTTATATTACTAAAACTATAGAAATAGCTTTTGTATTACAAACTTTAAGTTGAATGATCGCAAGTAAATTTACCCGCAACTTTTTCCATTTATTGTTTTTTTAAGTATTCTTGGTGCATCCGTTTAAGATGTATGTGATCTTTTCAAGATAGTTCGAGTCAATTACGGAATTTAATTTATTTTTCTTATTATTAAATTTATTGAACACCTATAGATTCGATAGAGGCGTGGACGGTGCATGGTTGGCTGGCTACCGACGAAGTATCTTATCTCCTGAACTTTGCCACTTCATCAAAAGTCAAGAGCCCACTAGCAAAAGCAGACGTGTTTTCCTTCAATAAAGCTTTAAGAATATTTACATCTTCTAGGGTGTTTGTCCCTTTCTGTTTTCTTTCAATTTAAAGTTTTAAAGTTGTAAGAATATTTTCATTTAAAGCTGCAAGCAGGGGAAGTAAGAATTTAAAATTTATGGTTATGAATTTACTTATCGAATTTAAACTTTGTTTTAATTATTAGTTCATGAATAAATATTTATACATATTTATTATATTTTCTAACACAAATATAGAATACAAAAATATAACTACTACTAAGTTTATCGGAACCCGTGCATAGTAATGTAGGCTGTAAGAGTATTTAGTGAATCTCGACCTCCTCTACTCGACTACTAGCATGAAAGAGGTTAATAGATTCGTTAGAAATAAACGCATACTTAGTGAAATTGGATAAAACAATTTACCTTAAGCGTCACGCAAACACTTCATTTTCTTCAATACCTAAATATCTTAAAACTTTGGAAATTTAACTTGGTCGTCCTTGCAAATGAGAAGTTAGTTGCTAATTAATTAATAGTTGTTAATTAGTTAGTTGGACTAAAGTGTAACTAGAACAAACTTAAAAGTGTACAACAATGATAACCACTTTGTATATAAAAGACTAAGTCGATTATCAATGTGCATAACAGAAATGAGCTTATGCTCTTCTTTTATCTCTTCTTCTTCTCTCTGAATTCAATACAACAAAATTTACGTTCATTGTGCATGTGCTAATCGTGTAGATGTGTACTAAATTAGTGCAATTTGACATGGTATCAGAGCGGAAATCGATCGATTCGAGTTGTTCTTCACCTATAATTTAAGAACTTAGCTGAGTTCGAAGCTCGCAGAGGTACGAAAATGACAGACGATGAAATTGGACAACTTCCTCACAACCATCCACTATACCTTAAGGATTAAGATTCGTCGGGAACAACTTTAATAGCTCTCAAACTCACAGGGCCATAAAATTATGCCATGTGGAGTACATCTATGAGAGTAGCTATCATAGTGAAGAACAATTTAGGGTTTGTGGATGGAACCTTACTCAAAGCTTCGTACATAGGAGAATTAGCGGTGAATGGGAAAGGTGTAATGCAGCGGTCATCTCATGACTTAGTAGCACTGTGGCGGTAGATTTGGTGCCAGGCATCACGTACGCATCAAGTGCGAGAAAAAACTGGGACGAGTTCAAGGAAAGGTTTGACTAAGATGACCTGATCACATATCTGCTGACATTACAACCCTAAAGCAAGGTGCAGAATCTATGACCTCTTACTTCTCAAAATTGAAAAACTTATGGAATGAATTGGACATCCTAGCACCACTACCCTCATGTGACTATGAAGAATCACACCCATACATGGAACATTTAGTGAGACAAAGGCTACTACAATTTTTAATGGGGCTGAATGAGAGTTATAACCATGTGAGAAGTGCAGTGTTGTTGAAAAAGCAGTCCTTACTGTGAACCAAACTTAAGCAGTTGTAGTACAGGAGGAAAGTTAGAGGGAATTAGGAGTGTTTGACACAAATAGGGAGCCAATGAGTATGTTAGAAGGAAAAGGAAATCAATTTCTGAAGGGGAAGAAGACAGGACTTATTTGTGAATACTGTGGGTACAAAGGACATTTAAAGGAAAACTTCTACAACATAATTGGGTACCCAACAAACTTCAAAAGCAAGAAGAAAGGTCAATTTCCTTCCAAATCTTATGCTAACAATGTCAATGGAGAAAAGGAGGTTGCAATGGACAATCAACCACAAGGGAGCTATATGATTGAGGATCAATACAAGCACCTAGTGAGCCTGTTAACAAAGTCATCAATGGAAGAAAGTTCTAACAACACAGTAGGCTCAAAAAACATGACATGTATAAAGTCACTATTATCTAATGCACGATCATATGATTGGATAGTAGATACAGGAGCATCACACCATATTACCTTTTCAAGGAAGTATTAGAAAAATTAAGGAGAGTTAATAGAGAAAACAGTAGTGGAGTTCAAATACCTACAAGAGGAAGATCAGAAAAAGTACACACATGAGTGCAACAATACCATGAGTGTAGAAGATTCAGAATGTTTTACATGTGCCCGAATTTAAGTTCAATCTCATTTCAGTATCCAAGATGACTAGAGATTTATGTTGTTCAACATGCTTCTACCCTGGTTTTTGTGTGTTTTAAGGATTTTACAATAGAAGGGTACTAGGGATTGGTAGAGAAGATGAAGGATTGTACATAATTAGAGGTGAAGAGGAGGAAATAGTAGCTGGATCAGTCAAGAGAAATAAATGCAACATTGTGGCATCAAAGGATGGGACATGCTTCCATAGGTTCCTTACAATGCTTTCAAGATTTGAAGAATAAAATGTCAAGATGTACAGAAGGACTGTGAGATTTGTCCATTAGCCAAACAGAGTAGATTGAAATTTCCTATTAGTAGTCATCAATCTGACTGTATTTTCCAACTTGTGCACATAGATGTATGGGGACCATACAAAGTAGCCACTTATGACAAGAGGCATTACTTTGTAACTATAGTAGATGGCTATAGTAGGTATTCCGGGTTCTGTTTGCTACAATCTAAATGTAAAGTAATAGTAGTATTGAAGGATTTCTTTTCTTTTGTGAAGAAACAGTTTAATACTACTATTAAAGTGCTAAGATCTAACAATGATACAAAAATTTTCAATACAAATTGCAATGAGTTGTTGTCATCCTTGGGTGTAGTACACCAAAGTAGTTGTCCTTATACTCCATAGAAAAAAAAAGTAGTAGAGAGAAAATATAGACACATATTAGAGGTGGCAAGAGCATTGAAATTCCAAAGCAACATACCTGCTAGGTTTTAGGGATATTGTATCATAACTGCAGTGTATTTAATCAATAAATTGCCTACAACAGTGCTGAATGGAAAGTCTCCATATGAAAAGCTCTATGGGAGACAACCTAAAGTAGATCATCTCAGAGTGTTTAGGTGTCTATATTATGCGACACTGCCAAGAGGGTATAAATTTGCAGCCAGGGCAAAGAAATCAATATTCATTGGTTATTCAGAGGTGCAGAAGGGATATAGACTGTATGATCTGGAATCCAATAGATTTTTGTTAAGTAGGGATGTGAGCTTTAGGGAAGACATTTTTCCTTTCAAGGCACTGCCTAGTGAACCTGAGAATCTATTCATTGCTGATGTTGATTGCTCAACAACTGCTAGGGATCATCCTATTTCAGCAGCAGAAGCAGATGATGATCTGGGGATAGCCCCTCAGCAGAATGCAAATGACAAAATCCACAACACTAAAGCAGATGGTGCTAACAACTCTGTAACACTAGATATGCCACTAGATGAGGCAGTCAATGACATAGAGAAACTTGGGTCAGGAGAAAGCAGTAACCAAGATCCTGTAAAATAACAAGATCCTCCACAACAACATGAACATGAAGAGACACTTGAGCAAATGTCATCAGTTGTGCCACAACCTACTGTGAGCATAAAGTCAACAAGAAAACAAAGACAACAATATGGATCAAGGATTATGTGACTTCATGTAAACCAAAAGGAACTAGCCTCTATTCAGTTTCCAATTATGTGAGCTATGTTCATTTATCAGAACACTATCAATGCTATCTTGGGTCATTTTCAGCTCAGATGGAACCAAGTCTTTTCAGGTAGCTTCTCAAGATGACATATGGATAGAATCAATGAAGTAATAGATTCTGGCACTTGAAAAAAACAAGACCTGGGAAATAGTGCATCTTCTTCTAGGAAAGCAAACTATTGGCTCAAAGTGGGTGTACAAGATCAAACACAAAGCTAATGGTGAATTGGATAGATTCAAAGCCAGACTTGTTGTCAAATGATATAAACAACATGAGGGGTTAGATTACCATGAAACATTTTCACCTGTTGCCAAGATGGTAACAGTCAGAACTGTGATAAACCTAGCAGTCTCTAAAGGATGGGCTTTGTCTCAAATGGATGTGAACAATGCCTTCTTACAAGGTGATTTGTATGAAGATGTTTACATGGACTTGCCTCAGGGATCCGATAGGCAAGGAGAGTATAAAATTTGCAGACTACTTAAGTCCCTTTATGGCCTCAAACAGGCATCGAGACAGTGGAATATAAAACTGACTGATGCACTGATTGGTGCAAGGTATTCTCAAAGTGCCTACGATCATTCCCTGTTCACAAAGAAGACAAATGCAGAACTGGTGATCAACCTTGTATATGTAGATGACCTGTTGATTACTGGAAGTAACAACATGTTGGTGGAAGAAGAAAAATCAACTCTACCAAACATTTCAAGTTGAAAGATCTAGGTGAACTTAGATACTTCCTGGGAATTGAGCTCATGAGGTCAATAACAGGAGTCGTACTTAATCAAAGAAAGTATGCTCTTCAGCTGATTTAAGAGGTTGGGTTAAGTGTGGCTAAACCAGCTAGCTGACAATTGCAAAACCAAAAATTGACAACTGTTGAATATGATAAACTATAGGGACTAAAGGAAATGAAGAGTTGCAAGACATTGTAAGCTATTAGAAACTAATAGGGAAACTCATTTTCCTAACTATTACTAGGCCAGACATATGTTTTGCAGTTCAGGTTTTAAGTCAGTTGATGCAGCATCCAAAGCAATCATATTTAGATGCTGCACTGGGAGTTGTGAGATACATTAAAGGTTCACCAGGAATGGAAATATTGCTGAAGAAAGGATCACTGAAAGAAGTTACAGCCTATTGTGATGCAGATTGGACAGCTTTCCCAAACACAAGAAGGTCTCTAACTGGATAAGTGATAAAACTAGGAGACTCATTGATCTCCTAGAAATATAAGAAACAATCAACTGTGAGCAGGAGTTCTGCAGAGGCACAATATTGGTGGATAAAAATATGCATAGTGGGTTTAAGGCATATAAGAGACATGAACTTTCAAGTTCCTGCCACCTTAACTCTCACTAACTGTCAGAGCACAAAGGATGGAAACATGATAAATGAACATATGGCAGTGTAAAATAAATACATATATATTGTTCACACCAAGGACTGCATGATTTAGTTCCCTGATTGCATCCTGTACACAGCAGTCAAATTACATAAATAATTTGGCTAACAATGTTAGTGAGGTGAAACTGATGCTCCTGATAAAAAAACTTATAAACCTCCCCTTAGTTACATCTCATAAATTAAATTTCTTGGACACTCAAAATTAATTTTCTTGAAAGTTTGATACATGATGTCCCATATGTGATTTTACCAAATTAAATTTTCTGTTTGACAAAGAGAGAAAACTTAATATCGAGATAGATGTTGTCGAAACACACTTTGTTCATCATATTGGTGACATATATCAAGAAATAATGCACATATATTGCAACACATTGTCATTAAAACTATTAATTAACAAATACCACCACAAACCTCCTAATTTCATAACCTAGATCAAATCTAAATCCTCTTGATGCAAATACCATTCAAACTAAGTTTAAGGCGTGATATTCCACTATTATAGTTTGGGTTAACGAAATCTCCAATAGTATCTTCATTGAGATCTTTCAATTCACAAATTAAAGAGCTAATAGATAGCATAATTGCAATTGTTGTTAAAAATAAAAATAGAAACTATCAGAGCTACAGAGCTCAAATAACATGATGAATTCAATTTCTTGGGCAGAGGATAAAATAAAATCATCGCATACGACATATTTTGCGGTTTCTGGAAGTACTTAAGAGATTTAATTACGAAGATATGATAATAATGTTGAATTGGAGCGATTGTTCTAATCAAGATATTATAGCTCACATCCATTGATAAGGAGAATTGATAGAATTTAAGGGTCCACCAAACTATATAGAGAACCGGGTTCTCTATTAGTTCCCACAGAATACACGCACACTGCAATAGGTAAATGTCACAATGAATTTTTACATGGAAAACTCCCAACTCGAAATATTTTACATGTTCCTGACTTTAAGTTCAATCTCATTTCAGTATCCAAGTTGGCTAGAGATTTATGTTATTCAACATGCTTCTACCTTTGTTTTTGTGTGTTTCAAGGATTTTACAATGGAAGGGTACTTGGGATTGGTAGAGAAGATGAAGGATTGTACATCATTAGAGGTGAAGACGAGGAAATAGTAGATGGATCAGTCAAGAAGGAAGAAATAAATACAACATTGTGGCATCAAAGGATGGGACATGCTTCCACAGGTTCCTTACAATGCTTTCAAGATTTGAAGAATAAAATGTCAAGATATACAAAAGAACTGTGAGATTTGTCCATTAGCCAAGCAGAGTAGATTGAAGTTTCCTATTAGTAGTCATCAATCTGACTGTATTTTCCAACTTGTGCACATAGATGTATGGGGACCATACAAAGTAGCCACTTATGACAAGAGGCATTACTTTGTAACTATAGTAGATGGCTATAGTAGGTATTCCGGGTTCTGTTTGCTACAACCTAAATATAAAGTAATAGTAGTATTGAAGGATTTCTTTTCTTTTGTGAAGAAACAATTTAATACTACTATTAAAGTGCTAAGATCTAACAATGATACAGAAATTTTCAATACAAATTGCAATGATTTGTTGTCATCCTTGGGTGTAGTACACCAAAGTAGTTGTCCTTATACTCCATAGAAAAAAAAGTAGTAGAGAGAAAATATAGACACATATTAGAGGTGGCAAGAGCATTGAAATTCCAAAGCAACATACCTGCTAGGTTTTAGGGATATTGCATCATAACTGCAGTGTATTTAATCAATAAATTTCCTACAGCAGTGCTGAATGGAAAGTCTCCATATGAAAAGCTCTATGGGAGACAACCTAAAGTAGATCATCTCAGAGTGTTTAGGTGTCTATGTTTTGATAAACTGACAAGATGGTATAAATTTGCAGCCAGGGCAAAGAAATCAATATTCATTGGATATTCAGAGGTGCAGAAGGGATATAGCCTGTATAATCTGGAATCCGATAGATTTTTTGTAAGTAGGGATGTGAGCTTTAGGAAAGACATTTTTCTTTTCAAGGCACTGCTTAGTGAACCTGAGAATATGTTCATTCCTGATGTTGATTGCTCAACAACTGCTAGGGATCATCCTATTTCACCAGTAGAAGCAGATGATGATCTAGGGATAGCCTCTTAGTAGAATGCAAATGAAAAAATCCACAACACTGAAGCATATGATGTCAACAACTCTATAGCACTAGATATGCCACTAGATGAGGTAGTCAATGACATAGAGGAACTTGGGTCAGAAGAAAGCAGTAACCAAGATCCTGTACAACAACAAGATCCTCCACAAGACTACACTTGAGCAAATGTCATCAGTTGTGCCACAACTTACTGGGAGCAGAAAGTCAACAAGAACAACAAAGCCAACAATATGGCTCAAGGATTATGTGACTTCATGTAAACCAAAAGGAACTAGCCTCTATTCAGTTTCCAATTATGTGAGCTATGCTCACTTATCAGAATACTATCAATGCTATCTTGGGTCATTCTTAGCTCAGATGGAACCAAGTCTTTTTAGGAAGCTTCTCAAGATGACATGTGAATAGAATCAATGAAGCAAGAGATTCTGGCACTTGAAGAAAACAAGATTTGGGAAATAGTGGATCTGCCTCCAAGAAAGAAAACTATTGGCTCAAAGTGGGTGCACAAGATCAAACACAAAGCCAATAGTGAAGTGGATAGATTCAAAGCTAGACTTGTTGCCAAAGGATATACACAACAGAAGGGGTTAGATTACCATGAAACATTTTCACCTGTTGCCAAGATGGTAACAGTCAGAACTGTGATAAACCTAGCAGTCTCTAAAGGATGGGATTTGTCTCAAATGGATGTGAACAATGCCTTCTTACAAGGTGATTTGTATGAGGATATTTACATGGACTTGCCTCAGGGATTCGATAGGCGGGGAGTATAAAGTTTGCAGACTATTTATGTCCCTTTATGGCCTCAAACAGGCATTGAGACATTGGAATATAAAACTGATTGATGCATTGATTGGTGCAGGGTATTCTCAAAGTGCCTATGATCATTCCCTGTTCACAAAGAAGACAAATGCAGAATTTGTGATCATCCTGGTATATTTAGATGACCTATTGATTACAGGAAGTAACAACACGTTGGTAGAATAAGCAAAATCAACTCTACACAAACATTTCAAGTTGAAAGATCTAGGTGAACTTATATACTTCTTGGGAATTGAGCTCATGAGGTCAACAACACCAGTCATACTTAATCAAATAGAGTATGCTCTTCAGTTGATTTAAGAGGTTGGGTTAAGTGCAGCTAAACCAGCTAGCTCACAATTGCAAAACCAAAAATTGACAACTGTTGAATATGATAAACATGCAGGGACTAAAGGAGATGAAGAGTTTCAAGACATTGTAAGCTATTTGAAAACTAATAGGGAAACTCATTTATCTCACTATTACTAGGTCATACATATGTTTTGCATTTCAGGTTCTAAGTCCGTTCATGCAACATCCAAAGCAATCATATTTAGATGTTGCATTGAGAGTTGTGAGATACATTAAAGGTTCACCAGGAATGGAAATATTGCTGAAGAAAGGATCACTAAAAGAAGTTACAGCCTATTGTGATGCAGATTGGGAAGCTTGCCCAAAACAAAAAAAGGTCTGTAACTGGATAAGTGATAAAACTAGGAGATTCATTCATCCCCTGGAAATCCAAGAAATAATCAACTGTGAGCGGGAGGCACAATATTGGTGGATAAAAATATGCATCATGGGTTTAAGGCATATTAGAGACATGAACTTTCAAGTCCCTGCCACCTTAACTCTCACTAACTGTCAGAGCACAAAGGATGGAGACATGATCAATGAACATATGGCAGTGTAAAAAATCTTGGAATCATTTCATTCATAAAATCAAATAAGTCAACGTAATTATTAATCAAATAAATACATATATATGGTTGAGAAATGGCTAAACAACCTAGCACAAAAGGAAGTTAATGAAATCCTAAAACTATGGCAGTTTAGGTCAGTTTCGAGATAAAAAATGAAAGACACCTTATATGAATAATACACGCAGATCATGTGAAAAAACACACGATCATATATATGAGGTGTCATGTCAAATGCAAGTAGACAGTAACGCCTGATACTGTGTCCACCAAGAAAGGCTACATAATCTGGACATGCTTGTTCACACCAAGGATTGCATCATTTAGTTCCCTGATTGCATCCAGTACACAGCAGTCAAATTACATAAATAATTTGACTAACAATGTTAGTGAGGTGAAATTGATGCTCCTGATAAAAAAACTTATAAACCTCCCCGTAGTTATATCTCATAAATTAAATTTCTTCGACACCCAAAATCAATCTCTTGAAAGTTTGATACCTGATGCCCCATAAGTGATTTTACCAAATTAAGTTTTCTGTTTGACAAAGAGAGAAAACTTAATATCGAGATAGATGTTGTCGATACACACTTTGTTCATCATATTGGTGACATATATCAAGAAATAATGCACATGTACTGCGGCAAACTGTCATTAAAACTATTAATTAACAAATACCACCACAAACCCCCTAATTTCATAACCTAGATCAAATCTAATCCTCTTAATGCAAATACCATTCAAACTAAGTTTAAGGCGTGATATTCCACTATTAAAGTTTGGGTTAACGAAATCTCCAATAGTTTCTTCATTGAGATCTTTCAATTTACAAATTAAAGAGCTAATAGATAGCATATAATTGGCATTGTATGTAAAAAAAAAAGAAAAAAAATAGAAAATCTCATAGCTACAGATCTCAAACAACATGATAAATTCAATTTCTTGGGCAGAGGATAAAATAAAATCATCGGATACGACATATTTTGCGGTTTACTTAAGAGATTTAATTATGAAAATATGATAATAATGTTGAATTTGAGCGATTGTTCAAATCAAGATATTATAGCTCACATCCCCTGGTATGGAGAATTCAAGAGAAAAACTTAGCAATAAAAGCATTACACAATTCAATAAATCCATCACAATCCTGTTGGGCTTTAAGCATTGGGCTTAAAGACTTTAAGCATTGGGCTTAAAAGTCTAAGAGTGTGAATTGAGAAATGGTGGGAAATAAAATGGAGGGAAATGAAAATTTGAATCAAGTGAGCTTTTGTCATGAACTTTGTACCACATTGGTGAAAGACAACTACACTTGTGTGTATAAATATAGGATCACTTCTTAGAGCTCTTAAAAGGAGTTGAAGAGGATGTATCCTCGCGCCGTCGTCGCTCGCTCGCTCGTCTCGGATTCGGTT